>JASANA010008584.1:0-11078 GCA_030248095.1 Ptycholaimellus sp. GST1_10
GAGCTGCTGCTGGGGCTGCTGCTGGAGGTGCTGCTGGGTCTGGTAGCGAGGCTGGGTCTGGTGGTAGTTGATGGGCTGGACATAGGTCAATGGCAGGGGTAGATGGGCAGTCTGAGGCAATGAGGTCGTCTGTGGTAGAGGATGATGCTGGATGAGAACAGATGGACGAGATGAATGGTAGACGGGTTCCAGAATAGAGTGAACCACATTCGTCTCCAAGGATGGAAGAGAGGTGACGTTGACATTGGGAGGAGCTGATATGGGCAGGACGGATATGGGAGGAGAGACTTCCTCTTGGTGGGGCTCCATTTGGCGATGTGATGAGGATGAGGAGGGTGATTAGAAGCAGAATGAAGGTGAAGTGAAGGTGAAAGGAGGCAGTGCCAACAGAGTAAGCCGAAATGCTAACGAGCAAGCAGGGTGGTGGTGAAGCACTTATCAACGACAAACAGCAACATGCAGCGGACTAGGGGCAGTGATATTGATGATAGTGTACGCCAACATGGGGTATATGTAATATAGAGAACAGTACTTGTCTACCAGAGAACAGTACCAATGAACTAGAGAACAGTACTCGTCTACCAGAGAACAGTACAGAAAAACATGTCTTCAACGGAACAGTACAGCATTTTTTTTCTTATGTTCTGTTCTCTAATCCACATTTCGCTTTTTTTGCTCTGAATTGCTAGAAATATGCACCAAACTTCTGCTGATGCATTTACAGGCCTAGCATGACTCTTCTGCTGCAGTTGGGGTGTGAGCATATGGGAAGGATCACGTTTTTGAAGTATTGTGCCATGTTGGGCTAAGTTCTGTTCTCTAATTCACATATACAGATTCGGTTCAGCATATACGGTTTGTCTAGAAGACAATTCAGCATGAACGGATTGTCTAGAAGAGAACATACTACTGTAGATGCAAGCATTTTATTGAAAGTTATAGAAAACTTAAATGTCTAGTACAGAACACTACAGTTTTGGACTGAAGTACAATACAGTTCTGCATGACCGGATTGTCCAGAAGAGAACATAGGACTGTAGATGCAAGCATTTTATTGCAAGTTATAGAAAACTTAAATGTCTAGTACAGAACAGTACAGTTTTGGACTGGAGTACAGTACAGTACAGTTCAGCATGAACGGATTGTCTAGAAGACAATTCAGCATGAACGGATTGTCAAAAAGAGAACATAAGACTATAAATGCAAGCATTTTATTGTAAGTTATAGAAAACTTGAATGTCTAGTACAGAACAGTTCAGTTTTGGACTGGAGTACAGTATAGTTCTGCATGAGCGGATTGTCTCGAAGAGAACAGAGGACTGTAGCTGCAAGCATTTTATTGCAAGATATAGAAGACTTAAATGTCTAGTACATAACAGTACAGTTTTGGACTGGAGAAAACTACAGTTCAGCATATTCAGCAATTTGTAGTGTAATATGTGCGTTAGAGATCAGAACAATTGGGTAAAATGTCAGTAGAATATGGGGAAAAATGAAATAGAGAACTGAACAATGTTGTATACAGAACAGAACACAAGGAAAAAGTCTTTGTTAAAGAACAGAACTTTCCCAATTTTTCTGTACTGTTCTCTGGTAGACGAGTACTGTTCTCTGGTAGACGAGTACTGTTCTCTATATTAATTATACCCGCCAACATGCTACAAGGAAGCAGGGTGGTGGTGAAGCATTTATCAACAACAAACAGCAACATGCAGCGGACTATGGACGGCGAGATTGATGAGAACGTACACCAACATGCTACGTATGAAGCAATTGAATAAGCATACGCCACCATGCCACATAGGCAAGCAGGCTATCAAAAGCAAACATGCTTGCAGTAGCTTAATGCTAAGATTTATGCTTTCTTGTCATTTGAAGCATGCTATGTTAATCAATTTTTTATGGGACTATCAATTTTAAAAAATGCAAACAAGGAAGTAGTAGATTTTTAGAACAAGGTTTGTAATTTGGGGCACGTTTGCATCATAGTTTGAAATTTATGATACGTTTCTGCCCCGTGCCTTTCGTAGTATGTCTTTCATATGAATTTACCTCTCTTACGAGTAAATGTAGTTTGAAACGTATGGTAGTTTCTACCCCCCTACCTTTTGTAGGGGCACTCGGATTGATGTTCTATCTACTAATGTGGGGGGTGTGGAGCTGGATGTGGTGGAGGCCAAGGGGGTGATCGTAGACAAGGACGCGGTCCTGCACGCCGTCGAGGCTGCCCCACGACCTACCGTCCCTTCTAAGACACTCCCTTCAACGCCAAGTCCAACCTTTCTCCTTTTTCTTCCATTTCCCTCCCTACCGAATGAATAAAGTAGAGTGGGGTTATTGAAGGACAGGAATTGTAAATAGATAGGGTGAGAATGCAGTGGCGTGTTGAGCCTTATAGGTGGGGGAGGGCAAGAATGTGAACGGGTGTTCATCATCTGCTGCCCTCTCTTTTCTCCGCCCACGCCGACTCTAACCATCCTTCTCACCACCGCCTGCACCAACCCTGCTACTCTTTCAACTCTTTTCTTCTTTTTCTTTTCCCCAAAAAACTAATTTGCAATTTCCGAGCAACAACGTTTATGATTCAATTTTAAACCAAAACAAGTATATGGCGCAGAGCGCAATAGGTGACCGCGGAGCTAAACACTTCACAAGTCTTAACTTTTACGAGTTTTACCCAAATAAGGGATGTTTCAAAAGGTTGGGGACCAAATCCAGAACGTTGCAGAATTTTATTACGTTTCAAGTAAAAAAAGTTTGTCCCAATCCGTTGAGAATTCGCCATTTGTCAACAAACCCCATTTTTCAACCTTTCTACCCAAAAAAGTAATGTTTCAAATGCTCCGGGACTTGTTCCACCACTCCAGATCTTCTTAAAATGTTATTACCTTTCAGCAAAAAAAAAGTTTGTCCCAATCCGTTGAGAATTCGCCATTTGTCAACAAACCCCATTTTTCAACCTTTCTACCCAAAAAAGTAATGTTTCAAACGCTCCGGGACTTGTTCCACCACTCCAGATCTTCTTAAAATGTTATTACCTTTCAGCAAAAAAAAAGTTTGTCCCAATCCGTTGAGAATTCGCCATTTCTCAACATACCCCATTTTTCAACATTTCTACCCAAAAAAGTAAAGTTTCAAATGCTCCGGGACTTGTTCCACCCCTCCAGATCTTCTTAAAATTTTATTACCTTTCAGCAAAAAAAAAGTTTGTCCCAATCCGTTGAGAATTCGCCATTTCTCAACATACCCCATTTTTCAACCTTTCTACCCAAAAAAGTAATGTTTCAAATGCTCAAATTCCGGGTCTACCCCTCCAGATCTTCCTAAAATAGCATTACCTTTCAGGGAAAAAAAAGTTTGTCCCAATCCGTTGAGAATTCGCCCGTTCCCAGCATTTCCAGATACTTTTATATATATATATATATATATATATATATATATATATATATATATATATATATATATATATATACGCATATATCAGGACAAAAGTTCAGTAACCTCTATAGACCGCGGAGCGGCCCTTTGGGCCGCTCCGCGGGTCAAATATATCCAAAATTCAATGGAAACAGCTTATGTGAGCAATGAGCAGGTTAAAGGACAGTGAGTAGGTGAAGAATTGAAGAAATCCGGGGCAGTCGAGGCGGAAAATTATGGGCGCGTAGTCCCTGTTCTCTCCGCGCTCACGACCGACCAAGACCCAGCTCATCCGACACTCCTGCCTCCCCACCTGCACACCTTGCCGCTCATCGCTCTTCTCTCTTTCTTTCCTTTTCTTTCCAAATAAATACCCCCCTTGACTGCTAAAATTAGTGAATAAGTTCAAAAAATTCCGCCTGATGATGTGAAATATAAACTTAGCCGAGCTATGACATAGTTATGAGGAGTTGAGGAGTGGTGAAGAAGAATCTAAGCGCTGAATGGTTGAAAGTTTCTGGCAGCAGGTGGAGCGAAGGGGAGTGCTGGTGCCAATCTCTGCCCCAGCAGCTTTGCTTGCCCCATCCTTTGCTGCGCATCCTACACCCTGCCCTTCCTTCTTCCCTTCTTCTCCTCCTACTCCCCGTTTTTTCTTAGATACATATTCCCCACTTTCAGCGCCAAAAGATAATACTGATGCAATTGTGTACATAATGATACGATTCAATTCATTTTCTCCTCATTATCATTCTTTGACCTGATTTGAACCGCCATTAGCCCCTGGGGTGTCATGAAAAATTTTCATGTCTCTGCTTCGTGCCCTACATTGGCCCTGTGCTTCTTCTTCCACACCTGCATCATGCCCTGCTTTCTCTTCCTCCTGCTCATCAGCATGCTCTGCATCTACTGCTTCTTTTGCTTTTGCATCACCAACTACTGCTGTCTCCACCCTCTCCTTCCTCTCTCCCGCCTCCCATGGCCTTTCAACATTCCCAGACGTTGTTTGCTGCCCCGCTGGTGATGCATTCAGGTTGTGTTTGTGTGCGCTATCCTTCCTCCCATGCCCTTCGTCCGCCCCTCCTCCTTCTCTCGCCGGCCAAGGCCCCGCCCCTGTCTGTCCCAGTGGCCCCAGTATAAGTACCCCATTCCCTTCCCTTCCATCATCAGTTGTGGTTGCAGTCACCACTTCAGCTTTGTTTGTTGCTCTTGGATAAGAAGACGGATTTCCTTTGCCCCAATCTCTTCCGCATTGCATCTCACACACTAGGGCGCAGGTTGATGAGCTGGCTCTGCAGCTAGTTCATTACATAGATCAATAATGCAGCAGAATTCAGCAGCATCATAATGAAGGTTATTTGAGCCTCCTTGAAATTGGTTGGAGGTATTTTACGTATCTGCCATCAAAGAGCTGCCATTCGAAGCCAGTCATACTGATTTTCCATTTCTGAAATTAGTTTTATGCAAGATTAGTAATAATGGAGGTGAGGCATGTAAAATCACTGAAGCAAAGGAAAAGGTTTTCAAGGTAATCGATCGCCTGCATGACCTGCTGAACCTGTTCTGTGATATGCAAGATAAGGAATGCAATGTGCAAGATTAGCTGCAAGCTAAAATTGGGTAGAGGAGAAACAACTGTCAAAGGAACATTTTTCCCTTCAGACCAATTGACCCAGAGCTTTTTGATCATCGTCGTTTGCAGCTGCTCCCATGCCCACGGATTAGTGCCTTGCTGATGAATGACTTCAACGTCGGCAAAGTCCAGGCTGAGTTTAGCCGTAAGCTGAAGCTCCGCTGATAGCTCCTGCAATCATCACAGTTCCAGTTGCCACAGTGTACACACAAAACTCACAGGTAGCGCTGACATTTCCCGCATTTTTGTCTAAAATAATTGAGAATAAAAAAAATAAAATAATTGTCTAAAAGGGGCAATTGTTATCAGAGATCACGGAGTAGGGCAAAAGCAGAGCGCTGCTAAACTCGCTCATTTTTCCTAGGGCATGACAGCGCCCTAGTTATGAATGGGTGATCGAGTTTTTGGGTGGTTGCCTGTGATGGGCTTCAGTGCCTTGGATATTGGATAAAACCATGGACATATATACATCAATCGAAAGCTTGGAATGAGATCTCGAGGGCGAAAATCGTGAAATTTAGATTTTGGCCCTAGAAATTTAGAAAATTCTAAAAAACCTGCAAAAAATGACAAATATGAACCCAAACTGTGCAGTTTTACAGGGTGATCGGGATGGTTCTTGTTACTTGGTTAAGGCACTGTAGCTCAGCTCAAACAAAACTCTGCAAGCTCATTTTTGGTTCATAGGTACATCTAATCATTGTTTACTTATGGACCAAAAATTAGTTTCTAGCTCGCAACCACACTAGAATTATGGTCATGAATGTAAAATGAATCAGAATTTATGACTGTAATTTTTTTGATTGCTTGAATGTCAGCCAAATTTGCGCAACATCTGTGATGCAACTAGCCAACCTTACCAGAGTGTCAAGAATTGGACCATATCCAAAACCACCAAGCAAAGCCACTGAGTCATGCATTTGATGATGGAGAATCTTGAGGTGCTGGTGGGCAACGTGGCGTTTCTTCATCTGGCTCATGCATTGACTGTTCTGGGCTCTATGGAGAGCCTGAAAGCGGAAGATCTTCTAATCGTAGAAGACAACGTTGTCGATGCCACTGTTGCTGAAGCGGCGGATGAGCTGGGGCACCCGCTGCCATATGTTCAGTTTCTGCTCATCGCTGAGGAGGTGGATTGTCTGACACCAGAAATTTTTGAAGTCCATATCTGCAGCACCAGCTTTCCCATCATTGAAAAGATGGTTCTATGCACCCTGGTGGTCGCGAGTGATTGGATGGAGGTTTGGGGGCTGGCCTTCTTGAGGGCGCGTGTGCTAACAGTTTGAGTCTGCTGGTTGTGCTGGTGAATGAGTATCTGGAAGGTGCGTTGTGACAGGTTGCCATGACAGGTTCCGCAAAGACAGTGCTTGGTGAATTTGAGCATTTGTCTGTCCAAATTGGTGGAGGCGAACAATGGCCCCCTTGGTGGTTTTGGAAATGGTCCAAATATTGACATTCTGATATGGAAAAGGGCTGGGAAGGGTGGCTAGTTGCATCACAGATATTGTGCAAATATGGCTGACTTTCAAGCAAGCAAAAAAAAGACAGTCAGAATTTCTGACTCATTTTACATTCATGACCATAATTCTAGTGTGGTTGCGAGTTAGAACCTGATTTTTGGTCCATAAGTAAAGGATGATTAGATGTACCTATGAACCAAAAGTGAGCTCGCAGAGTTTTGTTTGAGCTGAGCTACAGTGCCTTAGTGACAAGAACCATCCCGATCACCCTGTATATAAACTGATGCGCAGGTTAGCTTGCATGGAATACGATTGAGCTTTATAGAGTCTTAGAGGGCAACAGCGCCCTAGTTATGCATGGGCAATCACAATTTAGGTGGTTCTCGTAAATTAACAGCCTATCTTAAAGAAAGATGGCCACACTTTCCAAATTTTTAATTATTTTCCTAAATAGTAATAAAATTGAATGAAAGAAACATGAACGCTAAACGATGGACTTTTGCTATTGAAAGCATTGAAGCCTTGTTAATGCGGGACGTTCATATGTCTTCCACATGGCCAAGATCTAGACAAGACTAAAATGCTACAGCATGAGCAGCTTATGAAAAATCAATCATCAAAAAGATCTGGACAAGGTGTAGCAAAATTGTGATTAATTTTGATTGAAATCATGTGCCATTGTAAGCAAAAATTTTGACAGGTCCATTTCATTGCTATTGTTCCATCTACAAAATCCACTGATCATTCATAAGCAGGCGGCAATTTTGGCACAAAGAGGAAAATAACTAGTGATAGGAAAATAACTATGAAGGTCCATCTGGGTGGTGGCTTGGGATGTTTTTTTGCGATCGGCGCCATTTTGCTTGGTACTAGATTTATGGTCAAAAAACCTTGAAAATAGAGCGATTGGCCTGTAGGACTGGCAGAGGCTGGAGTCTCCTTTGTTCTTGTAGATGGGGCGGAGAAGGGAGGTCTTCCACTGTCGTGGCAGGGTCTGGGAGAGAACACAGGTGTCAAATAGGAGTGTGAGAGGGTTTATGAGAGCATGGCTGGCAAGCTTTAGGACAAATGGTGGGATGCCGTCCAGTCCACAAGACTTCTTTCCCTTCATTCCTGAAAGTCCTTTGGCAATGTCTGCAGGTTCAAAGCTGAAATCTGCAATACATGCCTGAGGGACAAGGTAGGGGGCCTGGTGCCCATGCAGGACTGGGGTTTTGAGCTCCGCGGGGAGAAGATTGGTAGGCCATTGTGCATCAGGGCTGCTGGAAAAGGGGTTAGTAAAGGCTGTCTGCCATTGTCATGTGTGAAGACAGATGAGAAATGGGAGCAGAACAGTTCTGCCTTTTCAGAGTCAGAAGTGAGGTATTGCAAGGCCGTCTGCACTGCAGTGGTGTGAGTGGGTTTGCTGAGTGGAGGGATCTCATTAGATCGTTTGCCAGTGCGCTTAGATACTAGCCTGTACAGTTGAGCACCAGGACCAGAGGATGATGGGGATGAGGCTGGTGGGCGCAGAAGATAGGTGTCCTCATTGAGCAGGTCCTTGCACACAGCCTTGCGAATGGCTATGCAGAGCCTTCTGTACTGCCTTTTTGCCCTCGATGACGATTTTCTTGCTGGAAAGAGTCTCCACCGAAAATGAAGCATGCTTAGTGTATTAGGCAAAAGGGGATGGGAGGAGCTTGTTGGGCATGCAGTGCGAGCAGGTGCAGTGGGGACGCATTTCTCAATAGCTTAATGAAGGACCAGTTCTAAGAGATCACAGCAGGAGGATGGGGTTGAGGAAATGCTGCCTATGAAGTGCCAGTCTATAGCCCTTATGAATGAGGAGAGTGCCTGCGGGTCCGTTTTATGCCACTTTCAGACCATCTGACCTGATGGCACCAATTGGCCCGGAGCCAGGGGGGCAGGAACAGGAGGAAGACAGAGGCTAACCCGCACGGATTGGTGATCACTCAGGACTTGCTTTGGCCCCACTGTTGCCACTGCTGTGCTGAGGTTGCAGGAGGTGAAGGCAAGGTTGACGAGGTTGTGTCCTCCTCCAGATCCCGCCTGGTCAAGCCTAGAAGAGGAGGAGGATATTGAGTGGTGAAAGTCGTCATGCAAGCACGCAGAAGTGTGAGCCAAGTTTCTACCATAGTTGTCCTCCCTTTAGGAGATGTGAGTATGTACTCTGAGTGACCCTCTTGGAAATGTCTCTGGTGGCAAAAGTCTCCCGCTTACTTCTTGCCCAGCATCTCTCTCTGTCCCGCCATTTCTAGAAGCTTCTCTGGCCCTGTGCGTACACTCTCTCCACACTCCCTTCAGTTGCACTCTCCACCTCCTCTCTCCCTTGCACCCCATTTCAACACTTCCACTCCTACCCCTTTGAATTGCTACCCCAAAAGCAATTCTTTTAGTGAGTCCTTAGAAGTGTTTGAAGATTTCTTTAGCAATTAAAGAGGTGTGTTTTTGTGCCCCTTTTTAGGAGTGTTTAACTCTTGCTTTATTTGATAAAGTAGGATTTTGCAAGGGCCCAGTTTTATTGCATTGTTTGAGTTTCACATGCATTTTTAGTGCTTTACTGTTGCATTTGTAATGGTTATTACCCAATGTATTCAGGAGAGAAAAAAGGCAATCAAAAAGAGAGAGAAGCCAATGGACAAGGCAGAGCATTGAGGAAACCCACACCTCAATTTGGAGCCTATACCAGTCAACTCCTGCCAACACCTGCCCACTGGCCTGGAGTCCAGGAACTTTAAGCTCTGGGGGGACACTGCTGAGGCAATCCCCCACCAACTTGGTCCTCCTCTCTCTTGGCAACTGTCCAGCCTGCCTGCCTGCCTCTCCACCTGATTCTAGGGAACCAGCCAAGGCACAAGCTCCAGGGCACCACCAACTCCAGGCACCAGCACCAGGCTTCAGCTCCAGGCCCCTCAGCTCCAAGCCCCAGGCCTCCCAACTCAAGCTCCTCAGCACCAGCCTCAAGCTCCAGCCCTTCAGCCCCACCAGCCCTCCAAGGATGTCCTCCAACCCCAGCCCCCTAGGCCTCTCCAAAGCCCTCCCCAGCCTCCATCCCTGCTGCCCCGGCTGCCAAGGAGTTCCCAAGGGCCACAGCAAGCACCTCCTCACCTGCAGCTCCTGCCAGGACATCTTCTGCTTCCCTGGCCTTGACTCCCTGTTCCAGCCCAGCGGCTCTGCCAACTCCAACCTCTGGGATCACCTCTTCACCCTCCAGTCCCAGGAGATCCAGTGCCTCACCAAGGGAGACCCGCCCAACAACAACATTTCCGAGGCCTTCAACTATGTCTGCCTAGCCTGCCAGGAGCAGGATGGCAATGCCCTCACCAGCGTGATGGAGCAGATCCTAGCTGCCGACATCAAAACCAGAAAGGGTGCCCACGTCACCACAAAGCCTACAAAGCCCCACTGCCGCCTCAGCCATCTCCAGCCCAGGTCCAAGACACTGACCTCAGCGCCCTCCTCCAGGCCATCCAGCAGCTCCAGCTCACCCAGGCCTCCTCCTCTGCTCCACCACCACTCCCCAGTGCTTCCCCTGCCCCTCCAACGTCCGCCATGGCCTTAGGGACTACCACGGCCCCCAGTCAGCCACTCCAGTCCTTCACAGCATTTAAGGATGACTGGCCCAAGCTTCCAACCTCCACAAACAAGTTTGACGGCTCTGACATGCTCCAGTACCACCACTGGAAGGACTGGTGCCAACACAGTATCCTAACCAACCCCGCCCTCAGCTCCCAGGGCCAGATGGAGTACATCCTGGCCACCCTCAAGGGCTCTGCCTATGACAAGGTAGCCAGCCTCTCCATTGTTGCCCCAGGCAGTCCAGCCCAAGCCCTGCACATCCTCAACATTGCCTATGACAATGTCAGGATTGTCAAGTAGTGCCTCTATGTCCAGCTGAGCAAGCTCCATCCAGTCTTTGAGCAAGATGCCACTGCCCTTGAGCAGTTCTACAACCTTGAGCATCGCCTGCCTCAGCACCCTGGGCATCCCAGATGCAGCCCTGGACTCCCATGCCCACGCTGTCTTCAGCAAGCTCCCAGCCCCAGTATCCATGAAGATCCAGGATGAGCGGCTCCACCTGCATCAAGAGCCAGTTCCTCCCATCCGTGACCTCCTCAAGGCCATCGCCCATGAGCTGAACATCCTCAAGCACATCCAGCTCAGCACTGGACCCAGTCCCCTTTAGCTGACCAACTGCTTCCAAGGCAACTCCAAGGGCCCCAGCACCAACCGCCAGCAGCAGAAGCAACAACACTGCCAGCAGCCGACCAAAGGCAAGCAACCTTCTAAGGCCAAGGGCTTGAGCCCCAATGCTGAACGTCCCAAGCCTGCCTGCCACTTCTGCTCCAAGGACCATGCCTCCTCCAAGTGCTCCAAGTATGCTGATGGGTCTGCATGGCACAAGCATGCCCAGGACCTTGGCCTCTGCTTTAACTGCTTGTCCAAGAAGCATGCGTTCAAGGACTGCCTCTCCAAGCTCAACTGCTGGATGTGCCAACAGTGCCACCACTCCGCTCTCCACAATGCCATGGGCAAGGGCAGCACTCCGGCAATGAATCTCAGCCTGGTCA
>JASANA010008585.1:0-10366 GCA_030248095.1 Ptycholaimellus sp. GST1_10
TCCTGGGACCACACTCACGGGGTCCATAGACATCTGGTTCGTGTAGTTGATGAGTCCGTTTAGCTTCCTCTTCATCATGGGCGTGGCGGTGGCATAGGTCATTATTGCCGCGAACGGTGGCATGAGTCTGGCATTGAAGAGGACTGGTGAGTCATAGCTGATGTTTGATGCCAGATGGGGGGGGAGGAAGGGTGTTTGAAGGTAGGTGGCAAAGGATCCTTGGGTGAGCTTGACGAAGAAGGCATTGACCTCCTCCTTCGTCTGCGGGCCGATGAACTGGAAGGGTGTCACCAGGTTGCAGTCGATGCAGGGGCTGTGATGGGTGAGGTTGTTGCCTGCTCCATCGGGCAGGAACAGCACTTCACCAGTGGTCAGGCAGACAGGTATGAAGGCGTAGCATGTCTTGTCTCCTTTCACCTGGTGCAACGGGTAGATGACATCCACATCCACCTCCACCTCCACGCACTGGGAGACATAGATCGCTGAGCCTCTGACTTCCGCCGCGAGGTCCTGTCTTCTGGTCAGTGCTCTCAGGCCATTCGTCGGGCTCATGAAGAACAGCTGGCGCAGGATGCGGTACTGATGTTCTTCCATGACGCACATCTGATGCTCCTCCTTCAGGATCAGCTTCTCCATCATGTCCACCAGCTCGTCTACGATGTAGTGGAGCTTGCTCTCGATGGGGTCGTGCTGTGAAGGCCAGTTCTCAATGTTCTGGAGTCTGGCGTGGATGGCGTTGGCTCTCTCATCCTTGTCGTAGTTCCATTGCAGGCGGGTTGCGGCAGGAGGCTTTGACAGACGGGCTCCTCTCGTTGTCTCTCCTCTCATCTGGTCTCAAACTTGATCAGCAGAGAGAAGCTTCTGCAGAGCTCCGGTCTAGGAAGGCTGATGGTCCTGAGCCCAGCCACGCCAGCCAGTCATTCCTCTGTCGCTCCTTGGAGAGTGATTGCCTCCGTCGTTGTCCTCCCTCTCCTGCTCTTCGTCTCTCCTCAAGCTCCTTTCTTCTCTCCATCTCCTTCCTTCTTGCGTACCTTGCGGCGGCCTTCCTGTTCTGGTACTCGAGGACCCATTCAAAGCGCTCCCGTCTCCTTTTCTTTTCCTTCTTCAGCTGACTGATGCCGCTACTCTGGCATCGCTGGCTTCGTAGCGGAGTTGTCGGCGAAGGAGGGAAAGGCTGGAGGGGCTGGAGGGGTGTGCTGGGTCCTGGATGAGGATGAGGATTGGAATGCGACGGAATATCTACACAGGACGCAGGAACAACTTTGTGTGGAATATTTTCTATGCCGATTGTGAATCAATGATAGAACCTGAAACATAAATTCATAGAGTTAATTTGCTTATTATTCAGGTTGCGAATTTATGTACACTGGACCAAAAGGTATTAAGATGTTCATAAAGGATCTCATTAATGCATCTTCACCATTTAAAAACTCCTATATAGTATTTCATAATGGGAGTGGCTATGATGTACATTTCATTTTAATTGAATTGAGACGGAGTGGAATTACACCCAAAGGTATTCTTGTTCACGGACAAAGAATTATAGGTATGGACCTACCACAAAATAATATAACCTTCAGAGACTCTCTTCAATTTTGTCCTAATACACCTCTTTCCGCATTTCCCGCTATTTTCGGAATTCCATCGGGTCCAAAGGGTTTTTTCCACATGGTTCGAACACAACTAGGTGGGTTGATTTTTCCAGAAATATTATTTATACGGAAACTATCAATGGTGAAGAAGTTAATTTCCCAACTTTAAAATATTTTTACCCAGAGTCAATGTCTAAATCCAAAATAAAGGAACTGACAAAATTGCATTCTTATTGGAATGATATATATAAAACATTAAATCTTAATTATTGTCCTAAGTAGGAACTAATTCGCTATTGTCGTCAGTATGTTACAATTTTGCAAGGATTTGAGCAATATCGTGAAACATGGCTGTTACAGTATTCAGACATTGAGCCTTTACATAGCCTAACCTTTCCCTCATTTAACAATGCAATCTATCGCTATTATTACATGCCAAAAATGCATTGGCAATTCTCCCCTCAACTGGCTTTTCAAAAGGCAATGGACCTGTTTCAGCCATTTCTATGGCATGTTTTATATTATGGACCAACGCTTTGATATATTTTAAAGTTCATATTTTGTCTTTAGCTCCCATGGTCTGATCTGTAGCTACACCAAACATGCATCAGAACACCGCTCTCACGTAGCGCGATTTCAGTGTACTGCTCCACCCATGCTTGTCCCAGTACAGTGAGGATGGGCCCATCTGAACAGTGCCACAGCGCCCTTCAATAATGGGCAGTTGCACTGCGCAGCTCCCATGGCCTGATCTGTAGCAACACCAAACATGCATCAGAACACCACTCTCACGTAGCGCGTTTTCAGTGTACTGCTCCACCCATGCTTATCCCAGTGCAGTGAGGATGGGCCCATCTGAACAGTGCCACAGCATCCTTCAATAATGGGCAGTTGCACTGCGCAGCTCCCATGGCCTGATCTATAGCAACACCAAACATGCATCAGAACATCGCTCTCACGTAGCACGATTTCATTGTACTGCTCTACCCATGATTGTCCCAGTGTAGTGAGGATGGGCCCATATGAACAGTGCCACAGCGCTCATCAATCATGGGCAGTTGCACTGCGCAGCTCCCATGGCCTGATTTGTTGCAACACCAAACATGCATCAGAACACCGTTCTCACGTAGCACGATTTCAGTGTACTGCTCCACCCATGTTTGTCCCAGTGCAGTGAGGATGGGCCCATCCTCACTGCAATGGGACAAACATGGGTGGAGCAGTACACTGAAATCGTGCTACGTGAGAGTGGTGTTCTGATGCATGTTTGGTGTTGCAACAAATCAGCACCTCAGCACCCTTCAATCATGGGCAGTTGCACTGCGCAGCTCCCATGGCCTGATCTGTAGCAACACCAAACATACATCAGAACACCACTCTCACGTAGCGCAATTTTAGTGTACTGCTCTACCCATGCTTGTCCCAGTGCAGTGAGGATGGGCCCATATGAACAGTGTCCCAGGCCCAGGCCGCTTGGGACAACCTCAATTGTGACAAGCGGGCTCTCCAGCAGCAGCTGGACAAGCTTCAGAGCGACAGCTATGTCATCAGCCAGAAACAGGCCAACAAGCTCTATGCCGCTTTTGAAGGCCTCCGCAAGCTGCGCCAAATGAATTCCGACATGCAAGACAACTACAAACAAGTCCAGTCCATGGCCGCCGTTGTCAATGGACTGCCAGACATGGACAAGGTTCTGGAGAATGGAGGGAATTTCGATTGGCCATGGCGGCAGGACCCTCAAGGAGCCTCTTCCTCCTTGGCCTGCTCACGTTCCCGCTCATGCTCACCTGCACCGCGAGTCACATGGAGGGGCGACACAAGGAGAGATGAAGTGAACCACCGGAGACACCAAGCACAGAGCGTCACCAGCCGTCAGTGGAACTAGGGACAGCCACTCCGGGCATCTGCAACAGCCTCCTCTTGCGTACATTGTCACCCTCATCTCTGATGCATGCGTCCCTGTTTTCTCTGCCAGCCTCTGACCTTCCCCTTGAGATGCCACGATCAGAGAGGAGAAATGCAGCCCAGAAGGAGCAACCAAATGACACGTCACGTTGGAGGACTAAAGTCAAGGAAAACGTTCAAGAAAGCGACTCACAATAATGTCACCATCCACAAGCAAAGGAGAGCGATTCCAATTGAGACATAAGGACCAGGGTGCATGTCAAGTCCGTCAACGTTGTTCTCACCACACTCACTTCTTAATCATCATCAGGAAAGAATCGTTGTCACTGTCATCTCTGACTAGGACCTGGCAGGATAAAGGAGGTGGGAGCCTACTAGACACTGCAAAACATCCCTAGTACGAATCCGGGTCACTGGGAGACATCTCCGGTTCAAACTCAAGAGTCTCCATGGCCCGGGAGGCCAGTGCCCACTCTAGGACGATTGGCACACAATTGGGAGGAGCTGAACGTCCCTGGAAGTCAAGGAATGACAGCTCTCCACACGGGAGGTCTCCCTTCAGAATAATGCTACAATCCTGAACACTGCTCTTCCCCGAAGAGAACTGGATCATCTTCTCCTCGACCGGAATCACTGGAGCTAGAGTGAGAAGACTAGAGCATGTCACTGAATTGGAGGAAGGTTTCGCCTCAGGACACGTCTCCACCTGTCCTGATAGGACTCCCAGCCGATCATCAATACCCAATCCAAGCGGCCCTCAACTGCCGTCTGCCCAGGGAATGTCGACGATTGACGTAGGAAGACCAATTTGGACGGCTACTGGCTCTTGCGCTCGACTCGCAGATGGCTTGACGACACGTGATCTGCATAGAACTTCTCAGTGCATGGCTAAACCTGGTCTCCACGACAACGTCCAGACAGAATGCTAGACATGGATAGGATTCTAAAGCGCCTACTTCACCTTCATGATCTAACCACTGATTATCTAAACACAATATGCAGTACGTGAGGGCAGTATTAGCACCTGCTCTACCCACATCATGTATTACGTGAGAGCAGTCTTTGAACCTGCTCTGTCCACAACATGCACTATGTGAGAGCAGTCTTTGCAGATGATCTACCCATAACATTCACTATTAGAGAGCAGTCTTAGCACCTGCTCTGCCCACAACATGCATTATGTGAGCTCAGTCTTTGCACCTGTACTGTCTACAACATGCACTACGTGAGAACAGTCTTTGCAGATGATCTACTAACAACATGCACTACGTGAGAACAGTCTTTGCAGATGATCTACCCACAATATTCACTACATGAGAGCAGTCTTTGCAGATAATCTAACCACAAAATGCACTACGTGAGAGCAGTCTTAGCAGCCGCTCTGCCCAAAAAATGCATCACATGAGAGCAGTCTTTGCACCTGCTTTGTCCACAACATGCACTACGTGAGAACAGTCTTTGCAGATGATATACCCACAACATTCACTACGTGAGTGCAGTCTTTGCAGATGATCTACCCACAACATTCACTACGTGAGAGCAGTCTTTGCAGATGATCTACCCACAACTTTCACTACGTGAGAGCAGTCTTTGCAGATGATCTACCCACAACATTCACTACGTGAGAGCAGTCTTAGCACCTGCTCTGTCCACAACATGCACTATGTGAGAACAGTCTTTGCAGATGATCTACCCACAACATGCACTACGTGAAAACAGTCTTTGCAGATGATCTACCCACAACATGCACTACGTGAGAACAGTCATTGCAGATGATCTACCCATAACTTTCACTACGTGAGAGCAGTCTTTGCAGATGATCTACCCACAACATTCACTACGTGAGAACAGTCTTTGCAGATGATCTACCCACAACATGCAGTATGTGAGAACAGTCTTTGCAGATGATCTACCCACAACATGCACTACGTGAGAGCAGTCTTTGCAGATGATCTACCCACAACTTTCACTACGTGAGAGCAGTCTTTGCAGATGATCTACCCACAGCATTCACTACGTGAGAGCAGTCTTAGCACCTGCTCTTGACACAAGATGCTCTAGGTGAGAACAGTCTTTGCAGATGATCTTCCCACAACATGCACTACGTGAGAACAGTCTTTGCAGATGATCTACCCACAACATGCACTACGTGAGAACAGTCTTTGCAGATGATCTACCCACAACTTTCACTACGTGAGAGCAGTCTTTGCAGATTATCTACCCACAACATTCACTACGTGAGAACAGTCTTTGCAGATGATCTACCCACAACATGCACTACGTGAGAACAGTCTTTGCAGATGATCTACCCACAACATGCACTACGTGAGAGCCGTCTTTGCAGCTGAGATACCCACAACATGCACTACGTGAGAGCAGTCTTTGCAGATGATCTACCCACAACTTTCACTACGTGAGTACAGTCTTTGCAGATGATCTACCCAAAACATTCACTACGTGAGAGCAGTCTTAGCACCTGCTCTGCCCACAACATGCATTACGTGAGAACAGTCTTTGCACCTGCACTGTCCACAACATGCACTACATGAGAACAGTCTTTGCAGATGATCTACCCACAACATGCACTACGTGAGAACAGTCTTTGCAGATGATCTACCCACAACATGCACTATGTGAGAACAGTCTTTGCACCCTCTATGCGCAAAACATGCACTACGTGAGAGCAGTCTTTACAGATGATCTACCCACAACATGCACTACGTGAGAGCAATCTTTGCACCTGCTCTGCCCACAACATGCATTACGTGAGAGCAGTCTTTGCAAATGATCTAACCACAATATGCAGTATGTGAGGGCAGTATTAGCACCTGCTCTACCCAAAACATGTATTACGTGAGAGCAGTCTTTGAACCTGCTCTGTCCACAACATGCACTACATGAGAACAGTATTTGCAGATGATCTACCCATAACATTCACTACGTGAGTGCAGTCTTTGCAGATGATCTACCCATAACATTCACTATGTGAGAGCAGTCTTTGCAGACCACTAGGAGTCCGCCTCACAGCCGAACATGCGGCTGACTGGACGAGCACAGGCTACTTCGAGTCTGCATCGCAGCCAACCAAGTGGCTGACAACATCAGGCTACTTCGAGTCTACTTCGCGGCCAAACAAGCGGCCAACTGGACGAGTGCAGGCTACCTCGAGCCTGCTTCACAGCCAAACAGGCGGCTGATTCGAGCACAAGCAGACTACTCGGAGTTGCTTCGCAGCCAACTAGGAGGCTGATCCGACAAGTGCAGACTACCAGGCGTCTGCTTCGACAACCTACAAGTGGGTGCTTTGAGGAAACAAACTGTTCAATATCTGTTTGGTGCGGCATATTGTGACTATTTCGACAGTGCGTAAGGTGCACGGCAGCGGCTTCCTGGCAAGCAAAGGCTTGGCCTCAAACTCCGCCAGCTGCAATCTTTGCCGGCCAATGCCGTTTAGCAAAATCCTTTCGGATTCTGTAAACGTTGGAGCATGGAGCTCTGGAGATGGCAAGGACAGCCTCAATCACCTGCTATCTTTTGCCTCCCTATTCGAGTTTTAGCAAATTCTCAGTTTGGCTAAAACTTGAAATTGCAAAAGACATGTGGCCATCTTGGCCTTCATCAATGTCGTGGGGCGCGGCTTCATGGACACGGTCCACTGCGCCTTCCGCCACTTCCTGATTGCCAAGCTGGTCTGCATCAGCATCGTGAAGCATGGAATCATGGACATGCTCCACTCTGCCCTCCGCCACTTCCTGAATGCCAAGCTTTCCAGTCTGCTCACCGACGGCCAGAAGAGTCTGCTCAACTCTTCTGACCATCAGAAGACTGCGCGTCTTCCTGGACTACTACTGCAGCTTCCACAGCCACTTCGTGGACATCCTCAAGGAGGAACTGTTGCATCTAGACCAACCTGTTGCATCTAGACCAACCAATGGCCTCAAGGAGGACCTGTTACATCTAGACTAACCTGTTGCATCTAGACCAACCAGAGCTCCTCCTGCCTGCTCAGCTTCAGCTATGGCAAGCTGGCCATCCTGGGTGGCATCCGCTGCGACTGCTGCCGCTTTTTGCCAGCCTCCAACGACAAGGCCACCAGCGCATTCCACATCAAACACAGCACCTAACCCGTCCACTGCCCTTTTCGCCCGCATCTAGCTACAGATTGCTGGCCTCCAGAGCTTCGCTCTGCACAACTGCAGTTCTGCTTCCCACCCGACATGCTCATTGGCGTGAAGCAGTCCGAGTCCAGCTTTGCCATCGTCTTCTACTTCGGCCAGTTCATGACCAAGCCCAGCGTCATGCAGCTCAGCCTCTTCAAAGCCACCACGTTCCAACACAGGCTCTGTCAATCCTTCAGGCCGCATCATACTTCCCCCTCAGTATGATGCCAGCCTTGGACTCCGCCTATGGGAACCTGGATGGCTTGTCCAACAGCTTCCGCTTGGACATCAACGAATTGCACTGCCAACCCCAATTCATCACCCACCAGATTTGCACTTCAAGTGACATGCAAATCTCTTCCTTCTCACTTCTTTCGACTCCAAACAGCAGCCGCAACTTGAGAGTCAGTGTTGCGCCTCATGATTTGCACTGGCAACCAAATCAGCGCCCACCTACTCCACCTCGCCGCCGCCTGGCCCATCGTTGACCGAAGCGACAAGAACTGCTTATTCTGCAGCACCATCTCATGCTGTCATCCTTCCATCAACCCCTTGGTCCCACTAATAGCGCGTCCGGAGCCCACCCATTCACCTACCAAATGGCTCAGCCGAAGGCTCAAAGCCTCCTGCACTTTGCCATCTTGGGCCTGGCCAACATGCCCCTCCAGCCTCGCTTGCCCAACCATCACTTCGCCTAGACATGCATCTCTGGTGTCACATATCCTACACACCTTCATACCCCCACTCACCATCTCTTTGGCCACCGGGAGGGAAGAGTACCCGAACCAGAACCGGAAAGCCAAGCCCTGCTACCAGATTCTCCAGATGCCACCAGCTGCTCAGGACCTCCTACCTGCCACAGCTAGTGGCCCATGCCTTCTACTCACTACTGCTGGTGGCCAAGGTCTCCCGTCTGCCACCGCTGAATGCCCGGACCTCCAACATGATGCTGGAGGCTGCTAAGGCTTCCTGCTGCTGCTGGAAGCTTCCCAGGCTTCCTGTCTGCTGCTGCCGGCTGCCCAGGCCTCCAACACAATGCTGGAGGCTGTCAAGACCTTCTTGCTGCCAGCCGCCCAGGCCTCCAGCATGGTACTGGAGACCACTAAGTCCCTCTACCCACCCCCGCCAGCTGCCAGGGCAGTTCCTTTCAGCCACCAGAGGCTGCCAAGGACTCCCAGCTGTAACCACCGGTTGCCCAGGCTTCCACCAAGATGCTGGAGGCAGCCAAGGCTTCCTGTCACTGCTGGAAGTTGTCCAGGCCTTCTGCCTGCTGCCGCCAACTGCCCAGGCCTCCTGCATGAGACTGGATGCTGAAGGGACCTTCCATCCGCTCCCGCTGGCTGCCAGGGGGCTCCTGCCACCACCAGCCACCCAGGCCTCCACCCTGACTGGAGGCTGCCAAGGCTTCCTGCCACTGCCGGAAGCTGTCCAGACCTTCTGCCTGATGCCACTGGTTGCCCAGGCCTCCAACGTGATGCTGCATGCCGCCAAGGCCTTCCGCATGCCCCTGCTGGCTGCCAAGGGCTCCCACCTGCCGTTGGAGGCTGCCAAGGTCTCCCAGCTGCCACTGCTGGCTACCCTGGCCTCCACTATGACACTTGTGAGGCACATGACTCTCGTCTGGAGCGCAGCCATAACAAGGCTGCGCTTGTGCCTTGCTTTTCTGCCTTGCTTTGCTTCCTCTTGGTAAATCTGCTGCTCCCTGCCCATGTAACCGCACTACAGACCTTACAATTGGTTTCGATTCACCAGGCCTAGTCCTCTCCCTTGCGCAGCGGCATCCAGGATAGGGTAGTGAGAGCCCCTCGCAACCTGGCTCTGCCGTGGGGATTGCGGTTAGTCCTGGGAGCTCCGAGCCACTTGAAGCTCACTCTCGCCTCCTGGCCCCCCTCATTCCGTCCCTTCCTCCCTTCTCTCCACTCCCTTCCCTCTTTTCTCGCCTCGCCTTCTGGCTGTATGCCGAAGCGAGCTGAAGTCCGCAAAGACTGAAATGCCAGAAACCGGTAACGGAAATGGCGATCCTCAGGGCCTTACGCCCGTCCAATATCACCTCATGGGGCTGAAAGCCTATGGGGGGTGATGGAAATGCCACACAATGGCTGACCCGGTTCGCAGAAATAGCATGCACAAAAGGCCAGAAAGAAGACACCTGGCACACACTCATCGTCCCCTACTTGGAGGGACCTGCGCTGGATGCCTACAGAGGCTTGCCAGACACCGCTCAGGGAAAGAAGAGCTATGACATAATAAGGGATACCTTAGTGGCGACTTTCGATAGCTCCCCGGAAGTCAATAGACTGTCAGTCTGCAAAGGCATTGTCCAGCAGCCTGGGGAGAAAGTCATGCCTTTCCTGGCCAGACTACGAAAAGTTGTCAAACAGCGTTTCCCAGTCACTCCTACTTTCCCGGTAGAAACGCAGGAGGTGCTGCTAAGGCAATTCTTTCTGGGCAGTATCCGTCATGAACTGCAGTTTGCGCTGCTGAACAAAGGGCCAGCCCCGGCCACAATGGCTGCATGTGCGGTGGACGCAAAAAGAAGCGAGGATCTTTTTGGTACCCAGCAATCAGTCAATCAGCTCAGTTTCGTTTTCGGCCAGCAGGAATTAGATGCTAAGCCAGAAGAAGGATCAGAAGCCCTTGCTATGGAGCAAGGCTGAGGCCGAGGAAGAGGCCGATGGGCCCAAAGAGGCCGGGGGCAAGGCAAGCCTG
>JASANA010008587.1:0-41111 GCA_030248095.1 Ptycholaimellus sp. GST1_10
GCAGGGCCAGCAGCAGTAGGCTTGAAGCTTCTGAAGGCTGCACTGGCAGTCAGAGGCTGGTGGGGCTGGTCACTGCAGGCCAGTGGCTGGATGCCAGTTGCAGCAGCAGTTGTAGGCTTGAGGCTCCTGTGGCCCGTGATGGTGTGTAGGAGACTACAAGGGTCAGGAGCGCTAGCTGGAGCTTCCTGGAGTCCCACAGGGGGTGGACACAAGGTGCTGGGGGCCAATGGTGGCCAGCTTGAGGCTCCCAGGGTCCATGGCAACAAGTAAGGAGCACTTAGGGGCCCGCGATGGCCAGCAGAAGGTTCTGGGGGCCAGCAGCAGTGTTTGAGGCTCCTGGGGAGTTTGTGTTGGCCAGCAGAAGGCTCTGGGAGGTCAGCAGCGATGCTTGAGGCTCCTGGGGAGCCTGCAGCCGTGAGCAGAGCACCCAGGCCGCTTGTCCCCCCAGTAGGAGGCTCTAGGCAGCTGCGGCAATGGTAGGAGGTTCCAGGGATCCGCGGTGGCAATCTGGGAAGGTCCTTATAGCCTGTGGTGGAGATTGGGGAGGCGTTGGTGGCCAGTGGGGTGGCCAGAAGACCTTGGCAGCCTCTGACGGCAGGCAAGGGTCTTGACATCTGGTGGCACGGGGCGCGGGGCCTTGGGCAGCCTCCAGCAGTGGGCTGGAAGCCCTGGCAGCCTCCAGTGTCATGCTGGAGGCCGGGGCAGCTGGCCATGGGGGTAGAAGGTCTTGTTCGCCAGTGGCAGCAGCCAGGAGACCTCAGATAGCTTCCCTGTTGTGGCAGGAAGCCTAGGTGGTCTCCAGTGTCATGGTGGAGGCTAGGGTAGCCAGCAGTGGCAGCCGGAGACCTTGGCATCCAGCAGGGGC
This sequence comes from Ptycholaimellus sp. GST1_10, assembly GCA_030248095.1. Classification (NCBI taxonomy): domain Eukaryota; kingdom Metazoa; phylum Nematoda; class Chromadorea; order Chromadorida; family Chromadoridae; genus Ptycholaimellus; species Ptycholaimellus sp. GST1_10. The sequence continues at coordinate 866 of JASANA010008587.1, forward strand.
ATGCGGAAAGCCTTGGCGGCATGCATCATCATGTTGGAGGCCTGGGCAGCCAGTGGCAGTAGGCAGAAGGTCTGGACAGCCTCCGGCAGTGGCAGGAAGCCTTGGCGGCCTCCAGTCGTGGTGGAGGCCTGGGTGGCTGGTGGTGTGGAGCCCCTAGCGCCTCGAGGAGGAAGGCCCCGCCTCCGCCAAGAGGCCGCAGCGCCCAGAGCAACAGCCCCAGACCCCCACGCAGGGGCAAGCCCTCCAGCACCAGGCCCCCCAACACCCTCCAGCCCGCCACGCCACCACCACGCCCAACCCCCACCACAGCACACAGCCCCCCACCCCAGCGCCTCAAGGCTGTGCGGAGGCCGAGAGCAGTAGGCCAAAGGCTTCTAAGGGCCAAAGAGGTGTGCAACAGCTCGCAGGGCCAGCAGCAGTAGGTTTGAAGCTTCTGAAGGCTGCAATGGCAGTCAGAGGCTGGTGGGGCTGGTCACTGCAGGCCAGTGGCTGGATGCCAGTTGCAGCAGCAGTTGTAGGCTTGAGGCTCCTGTGGCCCGTGATGGTGTGTAGGAGACTACAAGGGTCAGGAGCGCTAGCTGGAGCTTCCTGGAGTCCCACAGGGGGTGGGCACAAGGTGCTGGGGCCAATGGTGGCCAGCTTGAGGCTCCCAGGGTCCATGGCAACAAGTGAGGAGCACTTAGGGGCCCGCGATGGCCAGCAGAAGGTTCTGGGGGCCAGCAGCGGTGTCTAAGGCTCCTAGGGAGTCTGTGTTGGCCAGCAGAAGGCTCTGGAGGTCAGCAGCGATGCTTGAGGCTCCTGGGGAGCCTGCAGCCGTGAGCAGAAGACTCAGGGGGCTTGTGACCGCAGTAGGAGGCTCTAGGCAGCTGCGGCAATGGTAGGAGGTTCCAGGGATCCGCGGTGGCAATTGGAAGGTCCTTATAGCCTGTGGTGGAGATTGGGGAGGTCTTGATGGCCAGTGGGGTGGCCAGAAGACCTTGGCAGCCTCCGACGGCAGGCAAGGGTCTTGACATCTGGTGGCAGTGGGCTGGGGGCCTTGGGCAGCCTCCAGCAGTGGGCGGGAAGCCCTGGCAGCCTCCAGTGTCATGCTGGAGGCCGGGGCAGCTGGCCATGGGGGTAGAAGGTCTTGTTCGCCAGTGGCAGCAGCCAGGAGACCTCGATAGCTTCCTGTTGTGGCAGGAAGCCTAGGTGGTCTCCAGTGTCATGGTGGAGGCCAGGGTAGCCAGCAGTGGCAGCCGGAGACCTTGGCAGCCAGCAGGGGCATGCGGAAAGCCTTGGCGGCATGCATCATCATGTTGGAGGCCTGGGCAGCCAGTGGCAGCAGGCAGAAGGTCTGGACAGCTTCCGGCAGTGGCAGGAAGCCTTGGCGGCCTCCAGTCGTGGTGGAGGCCTGGGTGGCTGGTGGTGGCGGGAGCCCCTTAGCAGCCCGCGGGAGTGGATGGAAGGCCCTGGCAGCCTCCAGCCTAATGCAGGAGGCCTGGGCAGCTGGCGGCAGCAGCTAGGAATCCTTGACAGCCTCTGGTGGCTGGCAGGAACTGCCCTGGCAGCTGGCAGGGGTGGGTAGAAGGCCTTGGTGGTCTCCAGCAGCATGCTGGAGGCCTGGGCGGCTGGCAGCAATAAGGTCTTGACAGCCTCCAGCATCGTGCTGGAGGCCTGGGCAGCCAGCAGCAGCAGGCAGGAAGCCTGGAAAGCTTCCGGCAGCAGTAGGAAGCCTTCGCAGCCTCCAGCATCAGGCTGGAGGTCCGGGCTTTCAGCGGTGGCCGACGGGAGACCTTGGCCACCAGCTGCAGTGAGTAGAAGGCCTTGGCCACCAGCTGTGGCAGGCAGGGGTCCTGAGCAGCTGGCAGCGGCTGGACAGAGGCGTGGGTGTCCTCCAGCCAAGGCAGATGGTCTCAGTGGCCTCTGGTGTCATGCTGGAGGCTTGGGAGGTTGGCAGTAGCAAGCAGAAGACCTGGCAGCCTTCAGCAGCATGCTGGAGGCCTGAGAAGCCAGTGGTGGCTGGCAGGAGGCTCTGGCAGCCTCCAGTGGGCAATAGGTCTGTCAGTGCTTGCATGGCAAGTTGAGATGCTGGTGAAGAGCACTGGTTGGCGATGGCTCTGTGTAGTAGATTGCAACTGTTGGTCTAGATGTAACAGGTCCTCCCTGATTGGTCTAGATGCAACAGGCGTAGGGGTGAGGAGTGTAGGGATGGAGGGTGTAGCAGGAGCCGTTGCTGTGCTTTATGCCAGCGAAGACGCTGTCCATCTGTCTGTACATCTCTGGGCAGTAGCAGGGCTTGGCTTTCTGGTTCCGTTTCGGGTACTCTTCCCTCCCGGCGGCCAGAGAGATGGTGCTGCAGAATAAGCAGTTCTTGTCACTTTGGTTGACGATGGGCAGGGCGGCGGCAAGGCGGAGTAGGTGGGCGCTGATTTGGTTGCCAGTGCAAATCATGGGACGCAACGCTGACTCTCAAGATGCGGCCGCTGTTGTGAGTCGAACGAAGCAAGAAGAAAGAGATTTGCATGTCACTTGAAGTGCAATCTGTTGATGTCCAAGCGGAAGCTGTTGGACAAGCCATCCAGGTTCCCGTAGGCAGAGTCCAAGGCTGGCATCATACTGAGGGGAAAGTATGATGCGGCCTGAAGGATTGCCAGAGTCTGTGTCAGAACATGGCGGCTTTGAAGAGGCCGAGCTGCATGACACTGGGCTTGGTCATGAAGTGGCCGAAGTAGAAGATGATGGCGAAGCTGGACTCGGACTACTTCATGCTAATGAGCATGTCGGGTGGGAAGCAGAACTGCAGTTGGGCAGAGCAAAGCTCTGGAGGCCAGCAATCTGTAGCTGGATGCAGGCGAAAGGGGGCAGTGGATGGGTTAGGTGCTGTGCTTGATACGGAATGCGCCGGTGGTCTTGTCATTGAAGGCGGGCAAGAAGCAGCAACAGTCGCAGCAGATGCCATCCAGGATGTCCGGCTTGCCGTAGCCAATGCTGAGCAGGCAGAAGGAGCTCTGGTTGGTCTAGATGCAACCGGTTGGTCCAGATGTAACAGGTCTTCCTTGAGGCCATTGGTTGGTCTAGATGCAACAGGTTGGTCTAGATGCAACAGTTCCTCCTTGAGGCAGTCCACGAAGTGGCTGTGGAAACTGCAGAGCTTGGCGTTTGGGAAGTGGCAGAGGGCAGAGTGGAGCATAGCCATGATTCCGTGCTTCACGATGCTGATGCAGAGCAGCTTGGCGATCGGGAAGTGGCGGAAGGCGCAGTGTACCGCGTCCATGAAGCCGTGTCCCATGACGTTGATGAAGGCCAAGATGGCCGCTTGTCATTGGGATATTCATGTGTTGGCACTGCTCTTGAACATTGTTATGTTTGGTAGTACTGGGGTGGAGCAGGTGGTGGTTCCGGAGGAAGGGAGCTTCTCCATTGTTGGTCATGTACTGGTTGGGTACCCTCTGTCCTCCCGGGGGCGGGGGTAGAGAGGGTGGTAGGGCCAGCAGTGGCGGTGGGTATGGGGAAGTTTCCAGGCACCGAGAGAGGAAGGCCAAGGCTGTCTGAGCGGAAGTCTGTGTCTCTGGGAGTGGTGGAAGAACTTCCATTGCATCAGCCATCATTAGGCCTCCTTGAAGAAGGTGCTGAGGTGGTGGGGCGATTAGAGCTGACAAATGGGTGTCAGTGTTTGTGGAGGCCGCTTTTTGCGAGGGTGCAGGAATGCGAAGGGTGGTGGCAGGGCGGAGTCATCCGTCGTCTGCATTTGCTGGTCCTTGGAAGCCGCTTTTTCTGGAGGGGAGCACAGGGAGAGGGGTGTGGTTGTAAGGAGGGTCATTAATCTCCCGTTGTTTGCGCTCTCTAGGGGCCACTTTTTCAGAGCTTGCGCCAAAAAACGTAGGCCCGCGGAGGGGAGAGTGGAGGGGGGGGGCAATTAGTCCGCCCTCTCTTCTTGCCGCCCTTCTTGCGAAGACTGGGGGAGCAGGTTCCTGCTGGCTGGAGCAGTGGGGTGTTTTGCAGGGGGTGGAGTGTGCATTGAAGGGGGTGCCTGCTGAGGGGGCTGTTTTTGCCCGGTGACGAATAGTAGGCGGAGGGGCTTGTGTAGGCGGCAAATTGGTGTGGGGATTTTAGCCAAGCTTTGCTAGCTGAAGTCCGCCGCCATGCACTCCACGAACTATTTGAAACAGTCGCAATGCAGCACTCCAAGGGTTTTCGATGAGTTTTTTGTTCTTGAAGCAGTGTGGTCGGTTTTCATAGCAGATGATTTATTGCCTGCTCTACTCAAATCAGCTGCAAGTTTGGCTGCTAAACGGATTCGTAGTAGTCCGCACTGCTGGAATCAGCCACTTGTCTGGCTGCAAAGCGGACTCATAGTAGTCCACACTCATCGAGGTCAGCCACCAGTTTGGCTGCGAAGCGGACTCGTAGTAGTCCGCCCTCGACGAAATCAGCCGCCTAGTCGGCTGCTAAGCAGAGGCGGCTCCTAATGGCCCCACTGGTCGCCGTAGTGGCTGCTAAGCACCCTCGTCCAGTCAGCCGTCAGTTTGGCTGCAAGGCGGGCTCCTAATGGCCCGCACTGACGAGATCAGCCGCGTAGTCGGCTGCTAAGCAGACTCCTGGTAGTCTGCGCTCGTCCAGTCAGCCGCCAGTTCGGCTGCAAGGCGGGCTCCTAATGGCCCGCACTGACGAGATCAGCCGCGTAGTCGGCTGCGAAACAGACTCCTAGTAGTCTGCGCTCGTCCAGTCAGCCGCCAGTTTGGCTGCAAGGCGGGCTCCTAATGGCCCGCACTGACGAGATCAGCCGCGTAGTCGGCTGCTAAACAGACTCCTAGTAGTCTGCGCTCGTCCAGTCAGCCGCCAGTTTGGCTGCAAGGCGGGCTCCTAATGGCCCGCACTGACGAGATCAGCCACCAATTTGGCTGCTAAGCAGACTCCTCGTAGTCTGCACTTGTCGAATCATCCCCTGGCGGAGTTCGACGGAGGCTGAGGGTTTTGTGTTCCGTACTCCTTCCCGCGTTGATACCAGCCGCCTGGTAGGCTGGGCGCTGTCATTTGCCTCCTAGTAGGCCTGCGCGGTCGCGAATTCTGTGCTCGTCAGCTCAGAGTCCCGTAAGACAAATTCGCTCTCCTCTGCATCCTCCTCCCATCCGTCGATGGCGCGAGGTGGCAACAGGCGTTTTAGGCCTTGCAGAGTAACAAGGTGGGCCTACTGCCCGAAGTGAGTAAGAACGAGGGTGCTTTGCCAGCTCCCTCACGTGGCAGCCGCTCCCATGTCGGCCGCCCCTGCCTTGAAACCTGCTTCTCTCCCGCTTCCTCAGCAATGCGGGAGAGGGTGGGCAGGGCATGCCCTTGCAGTCGTTCCGCCTCCCCCCCATAAGGGCGACGGATTGAGTAGCAAGAGGCCGAGTAGTTGTTGCCCGCTGGCTCCTAATAGCTCTTAGACGGGGCTTTCCGCTGGCATCTGAGTTCACGGTTCAATCCGCAGTCGGAGTCCACAGAGGAAGGCTGCTGTGAAAGAAATGCGAAGTGCAGATGCGGCGTCGTGGTCATCCTCAAGTCTGCAGTCGGAGTCCACAGAGGAAGGCTGCTAGAGATGAGGGGGGTTGACCCTTGAAGGTTGAGTCACGCTGTTTGCCAATTCCCACCCGCAGTCGGAGTCCACAGAGGAAGGCTGCTGAGGGGGAACTGCAGGGACAGATTGACTTGATTGAGTTGCTGCTGTTTGGCACTTTCCGTCCGCAGTCGGAGTCCACAGAGGAAGGCTGCTGGAGCGGGAGTGCAGGGACAGTCTGAACTCCTAGTGGCCGTAGGCCTGTGCCTGCCAGTTCAGGCCGTCGTTGAGTGGCCGGAGGCCAGTGCCTGCCAAATCAGGCCGTCCTTGAGTGGCCGGAGGCCAGTGCCTTGTTCATGTCGCAGTTGAGGGCGATCCAGATGCCGCCGAGCTTGATGAACAAGGCCGAGTAGAAGTTGGCCGGAGGCCCGTGCCAGACGCATTTCAGTAGCTGAAGAGCTGGGAGGAAATGTGTTGGCCGTTGATGATCATTGACGCATCATTCTTGGCAATCGGTTGATTGGCGGTGAATGAGTGGCGGTCAATGGGCGTCTTGTGGAGGGCGGAGGCCTGGAAGCCGGAGCCGAAGCCGTAGGCGGAGGCCTTGAAGCCGCAGTCCTTGCAGATTTGCACCGTTTAGAGGGCCGGCAAATCTTAGTTAGACGCCGTAGAACCAAAGTTCTTGAGACTTCTTCTTTTATCCGTCTTTAGGATAATAGAAGCATCAAATTTCCGCCGAATATTTCATTAAAGTTAAACTTTAATGTTCCCGTTCGGCGTTGACTTGAAAGGCAGGGCTGATTAGCTCCGCTGACTGGGGCTGGGCGGAGGCGTTCTTGCCCTGCTTTCAGGCCAAAGATGGCGCAGTCTTTGAAGGCGCTTTTCGATGCCGCTCCATCCAAGGCCTCTAATAAGGAGGCAGAGGGGTAGGATGAAGGTACGCAATCGGGCTGTTCATCTATCCGATGCCAAGGTAGAGCTGGTTGAGGCCGTGCTTGTTGCAGAAGCGCTAGAAGCTCCAGGCGTTCAGCTTGGCGGCCTTGGCCATGTCGAATTGGAACAGTGTTTGAGGGTTGCAAGGGTGTAGGAGTGGAGGTGACGGGAAGCTTAGCAGGTCCATTGGCGTCCATCTGTACGCTGGCCAAGCGGCGTTTGCAGGAGCAGCTGAGGCGTTTCTCTTGCTCCGCAAGGGGATGCTTGGAGGTATAGATGGGCAGGGTGAGAGGGGGTAGGAGAATGTTGGCGTCCATCTGTGCGCTGTCCGAGAGGTGCCATCTGGAGAGGCTCTGCATCTCGGAGATGCCCAACTAGTCAGGCTTGGCTGAGCAGAGCGCATTCGAGGCCAATCTTGACTGGCCCAGGTTGGGAGGCTGGGGTAGAGAGGGGGTGCTGTGAAGACATGCAAATACGCCACGTGCGAATACGGTTTCTCGCAGCGGCATAGAAAAGGCAGTCTTCAGCTCCGTCTTAGCTAGAGGCGCCGGCGGGGAGCCCCTCCCCCCGGGGAAACCCAGGAGGGGGGGGGGAGGGAAAGAAAGGGGGTGAAGACTTGCAGATGCACCGGTGCTGCGAAATGTGATGATCTCGAAGCGGCGATAGAAGAAGCTAGTCTTCAGCTCCCATCCTTAGGAGAAGGAAGAGTGTTTGAGGTGCAGGGGTTGTTGGCGTTCTTCTCTGCGCTGTTCAAGTGGCGCCAGGCGAATCTGGAGCCCTTGGCGGAGCGCAGCTCTTATTAGACCGTGTTTGATTGGCCTTCCATTGTTGGGGGCTTAAGATGGAAGGGGGTGGATTGAAGGTCCGCTGATACACCGGCACTGTGATAGACGAAGGTCTTGTAGCGGCGGTAGTAGAAGCTGGACTTCGCCTTCCATCTAGATGGGGAGATGAGGGTTGGAGGGGGATGTTTGAGGTGTCATTGGTGATGACGCTGATGGCGGCGATGCGGGCACTGGTCTTCTGCCCAATGATCAGCTCGACCTTGGCCAGTTTGTCCAGGTTCCCGTTCAGGGTACTCTTCCTTCTCGGCCGGCGGCGGAAAAGTGAGTGAGCAAGGTGATTTGTGCACCGTGAACGGAGCCTTGGAGACCCAGGCCAATTAAAGGCAGAAGAGGGGACGCATTCGCCGGTGATGCGAACAGTGGAGCATTAAGCAGGCGAGCTTAAACGCCTATCGCTGTTGAGGATGGAGGGGGGGTAGAGAGGTGTAGGGGACGCGGACGTTGTTGATGGCGGCCATGTGGAAGAAGCAGGGCACGGGCTTCTTGTTGGGGCTGGGCCGCTTGGAGGATTGCGGAGAGCCTTTGTAGGAGGCTCTTTGAGGCATCGAAGACAGGCCGATGGCCATCAATTTCAGAAAGTATTACTTTCTGCTCGCTTCTTGCGACGTTGATTGAGGCTGTTCTGAGAGGTGCGCTGAAGTTACGCAGCTCGGGATGACAGTCGTCTCAACTTGCCGCAGCTCGGGATGACACTGAGCAAATTGTCTCTACTGCTGCTGCGGAGAGAATGACGCAGCTCGGGATGACAGGAGGCGATTTGCTCGGGTTGACAGTGTCGTGGATTGATTCAGCTTGGGATGACGCGGAGCAAATTGTAGCTGTGGAGCTGCGAAGAATTGAACGCAGCTCGGGATGACAGGGCCAATTTGCTCGGGTTTACAGCGGCAAAGATTGACGCAGCTCGGGATGACAGATGCTGGTCACTCTCTGTCTGTCTGCGATGATTTTTTGCAGCTCGGGTTGACGCGGAGCAAGTTGTCATTGTTGGAGATGCGAAGAGAACGCAGCTCGGGTTGACAATGTCCACTTGCTCGGGTTGACAGAGGTAGAAAGCGACGCTGCTCGGGATGACACTGGACAATTGCTCTGTAGCTGCGGTGAAGGAATTGAACGCAGCTCGGGATGACAGTGAGCAATTGCAAAGGCTGTGTCAGCGTGATTTCTTGAGTTCTTTGCTGTATTGAGCTGACTCCAGGAAGCTGCTCTCAGAAGGCCAGTCCAGAGGAGGCTCCTGTGGCTGGGTAGAGAGTAGGCGGAGTTGAGGCGGAAGAGCGCAGTCGTGCTTCCAGAATGCCGCTCCAAAATAGGCCTTTTGAGTTACTCAAACTTTGTTTAGCATCTCTTTGCCCATTTTGGATTTGTTGAAAGAAGCGTAGATAGAGTTTGCATATCTTCGCAGATAGTGCAAAGTCTAGGAGGCGGCGCTGGGATGGAAGTTGGCCCAGTTGCCGGGGTGCTGGCAGAAGCCAGTCAGGAAGCCGTCCATGTTCCCGTCGGCCTTGTACACCACCGACCTCTTACTGCTGGGCGGAGTAAGGGGAAGGGTGCAGGGCAGGAGACCTTAAAAGGTCTGCGGAGGACGTCTTCCAGGAGGCGAACTGCATGACGGCGTACGCGGTCATGAAGTTGCAGAAGCGGTTGTGGAAGCCGCCCAGGTTTCCATAGGCCTTGTACACCACCGACCTCTGAGGACGTAATAGGAGGGAGGGTGGGGCTTTGAGGCCTCTTTGGGGAACTTGGTGGAGGCGTCTTCCAACAGGCAGAGCTTCATGGCGCAGAAGGTGTCCATGTAGTTGCCGAGGTTGAAGAAGGCGGATACGCTGGACTTGCATGGCTTGATGCTGGAGCAGAGTATGGGCAGCAAGCCATAGTCGGCGTCGATCGGAACGGAGTCCTGGAGTGGTCCAGTGTAGTTGCTGTTGGGCTGGAAGTGGCAGAGGCCGCAGTCAAAGCCGTCCAGCATGCCGCACTGGTTGCAGTCCTTAGAGATCTGGACGCGGTTGTGGTGCTCCAGGAAGCCGTAGCGAAAGCGGCGGACTTTGTCCAGAATTGACGCTATCTTCAATGGCGGGCAGAAGGAGGGGGAGGGGGCGGGGCATTAGCACAATCTTCCGATGCGCATTGGCAGAGGCAGGCGCAGTGGAAGTAGGCCTTGGAGGCATTGTGCTCGTAGCTGGCGCCGTCCTCGAAGAGGTCCTTCTGGCCGCAGGTGAGCAGGCTGAGGTCGTGGAAGACTGGGAGGCCATAGAAGCGGCGGTGGAGGTAGTCCACTAGGCTGTGCCCGGCCAAGTAGTCGTCCGCGCAGAAAGCAGAGGCCGCTCTTGAGTCATTTTGGCCTTTGTTGTTCGGCGTTGCTTTTCGACATTTACTTGATCATAAAGATCCATAAATGAAGCGATGTCAAAAGACGGCAATTGACTCTGAAGCTGGCCGGGCTTTCCTTCAGCGATGCTTGAAAGTTTATAAATCCGCAAGGATTTATAAACAGGCTGGCCGGCGAGGTTGCAGCAGGCAGCAGGGAGTTTTGGAACTGGTCAGAGATGGTTCCGCAACTGGAGCAGCGTAGACGGTGCCCTTGCTGGATAGCTGGTCTGGCTGGCCGGCGTGGTTGCAGCAGAGGCCAGGAGTTTGAAAACTGACCGGAGCCAATTTTTAGAACTCTGGCAGCAAAACGCGTGGTCCGCTGGTGGCTGCAGGCAATTTCAAGATCCATCCAAGGATAATGAAATTGTCATTGACGATGCTTGCATAGACGGCATGAAAACAACTTTGCAGTTAGTTTTCGATGCCCAAGCAGTGGAGTTGCGCCCGTGCCAACATTGACTGGAGCTGGCAGCGAAGATCTTTGACAATTGACAATGGCCAATTTCAAAGTCTGGCATCGAAGACGGATTGACGCTGGTAGCTGTCAGCTGAAGAGAATATTCAAAATCCCTTTCAGGATGATGAAATTCTGAAGACGACGCTGATGACGTCAGCATGAAAAGAAACTTTTCAGTTAATTTTCAATGCTCTGAAGCGAAGTCGAATGTCGTCTTGATTGTTGGCGTTCAATGATTTCATAAAATCCGCAAGGATAGAATGAAATCATTGAAGGGAGATGCTGTTTGAAGAGAACTTTTCAGTTCGCTTCAAGACCCTTCGTGGCAGCGGATTACGGTAGCAAGTGTGCCGTGTGACGTCAGAGTTTCCTGGCTGCCACCCAAAAAAGGCGAAGTCTGGAAACTCGGCACTGCGATGTTGCTGATGAAGAACGGACATTGAAAAGAGACTTAAAAGTCAATTTTCAATTCCATGCAGCGTAGTCGCAGTTGCTGCCGCATAGAAGTTCACGAGGCCGGCTCTGGCTGAGTGAAGTTCTGGGGCTGCAGGGTGTCCTGTCTGGCAGCGAAGCGAAGTCCGGCATTGAAGGCTGGGCTCGATTCGCTGTCCTGGCTCTGTAGATCGGTGACTGGGGCTTTTGACTCGATCGCTGGTGGTAGAAGGCGGCGAGGTCAAAAGGCCGGAAGTTGTTGCGGAAGCGGAAGTTGGCGGAAGCGGTGCCGGACATTGTAGTAGCATTGTAGAGGTGGTCGGTCGAGGTACAGATAAGCTAATCAGCTCTCTGCTTTACCAAACGCTGTGGTGAATTCAGCAGTAACATAGCCAGATTCTCTTTCATCGTCACCGGAAAGGGAGGCAGAGCGGAACAGGTTAGGGCATCTTCGGGGACAATCTACAGCAACTGATCCCGGCCTCCCTTCCGCCCGCCTCATCGACATAGGCCGACGAAACCGGCTTGGGAAACGTCACAACTTCAATTAGGAAAATGCAGTTTACCTTTTCGTGCGACCATTTTAAGAATAAATGATGATGTTTATTTTGCATTAGAACTTAATGAAGGATTATGGAGCAATACTATTATTTTACATTAATCTGCCCTGTACTTTTACAGGTACCTTCATTACGTATAAAAAAGTAATGATCAGAAACCACAAAACGATTGCAATGATTATGAGACTTATAATTATTACTTTTTTTATTCATAAAGTTGTATGCATCCAAGAACCCATAAGACACTGGTCAAAGTACAATCAGCTTCAAGTTAAGGAAGACTACAATATCACTATAGAAGACTTAGTTAAAAAAAGTTGGCATGACTATGGATTTAATAATGATTCGTTTCTGTTGAACCAAACTAACAGATTATTCGTGAAAAAACTGATTATGATTAATGTTGCCATGATTGACATATATGTTCTACTCAGCCTTATCATATTCAGTATAACTCTGCATTATTTAATATGTTATGGATTTATTTAATGTTACTTTTTTGTAAGCTCGTATATTTGTGTTTCCATGAAGTTACATAAGTTTAGGTAATGTTAATTTTAGCAATTTATGCTTGGCTGTATGAATGTTGTAGGTTTTGAAATTAAAATTTCTCAGATTAAAGTGTTCTTGTTTCTTACAATCATGTGAAGCATGCTAGGTGAAGCGTGGGGTCCGTAGAAAATTGAAACCCTAAAATTCGAAAAATATTTCATCACAATAAACCGGACAGCAGCTAGCAAAGCCCCCGGCGCCGGGCGCACGAATTACCCCATTTTTCCCGCTTGTCCCAATATTTATATATATATCCCACCGAACGAAAACAAACGCTACTTCCAAAAAAAAAAAAAACAAAATAACTCAATTTCCAAAATTTAAAAAATTTACGAAAAATAAAAAAAATTTAAAAAAAATGCACAATTAAAGTTTATTTTTAGTATTAAAACTTATTAATCAGTAAAAAGCTAAAACAGATCTCTGCCTGGATAGTGAAGAGTGGGTGATGCATATTCACACTTGCTTGCCAAATGGCTTGTTAAACCTCGAAAATGGCAAAAATGTTCGACCTAGGTCATTTTTCGGGCACTGTCAATCTGCGCAGTTTGACCAGATACCCAAGGAAGTTAGTTTTCAGGGATTCTTAAACAGGAAAGTGAGCACAGCGAATAACAGCAACAGAATAACAAGTGAAGCAATAACTATGTAGAGAGCTGGTCTATTAGCAGTTTGTGAACTTAGAAAGGGTCAATTGCTTGCGTGCAGCTTCTGTCATACTTTCAGTACAATTTTCTGGACTTTTGATACTTCATTGCAAGAGATTTTTTGACAGAAAGCATTGACTGCGCATTAAACCTTCAAATTTTTGTGAGTGCGGATCTGAACAGCAAAACAATGTAATTGAAACGAAATTAAATGTTCATGCGGAAACTTGATAGATCATTCATAATCGCATGAATTATTGTTTAATAGATAGCTTTTTATACCTTGAAAATTACAATTTTGTTCAATTTTAGGTCATTTTTGGGCATTGCAGACCCATAGCAGTCGTCAACAAAAGATAGTTCAGAGCCCCTGTGTTATAACTTTCGGAGTTTTGCCTAGCAGCCACCTTTTTTGGTGTTTCTTCCGTTTATCCAACGGGAATCACAGAGCAGCCCGAGGACTGCACTGAAACATGAAGGCGAGCGAAGGCATGGTGGTAGGGCATGAATTTGCATCAAAGGGGAATCAGTTCTGCCGTTGCTCTTCTTATTCTCTCATCAGTGCCCTTAGCGACGCCAGCAGAAATCCAGCAGTTAAATAGTTTTCTCTCCAGTATATACACCTCCAGGGGTGAATATCAATTCCAATTCTATTGGATTTTGATTTCAATTTAGCAATGCTTTGGGATTGGTTTTTTAAATTTGTAAACCATATAAGCTTGAAATATTAAGGACGTTAGCACTTAGCTCTGATAAACATACTTTTAGGTATTCTTTCTTGGCGTAGCAATTTATCTTCCTTAGCCTATCCTTAAAAAAGAAAATGAACCAAACAATGAAACATTCATAAACAAAGGCAAAGAAATCGCATATCACAGAAAATTTGTTTAATTCTGAAATATTCAAATGTAACTATGTCGTGAATTACAGTATGGCATAAGAGGGCTGCCAAAAAAGGTTAACTGCAACAGTTTAGAATTTTTAGACCAGTATATGTCCTCGAATTTCAGAACGTGGTTATTACCAAGTTCATCATGTCATCTCTTTTAAACGTCTACTAAACACAGCCGACTAATTTGCGGAGTAATCTCATTGTGACCTTCTCACTCAAGCTATCTTAATAACAATAGTACACGATTCTTGATTTTGCAATTTTCATGTTGTCATGCTCTTTTGCCATAGAAATAGATCTTATTTCAACGGAGAAAACCATTATTTCAGTGGCAGGAGGTACCGATACATTCCAAATTGCAAACAAAGGCACCGTTTCAACCATTCTATAAACAAAATGTATATTCTTAACACATTATTGGACAAAACGTAAAACAAATTTTACACACATTTCCTTTCCATAAAATTCAACCTATTGGGATGGTGTGAGGCATACTTGTATGGGGCTCAGAAGCTCAGGGGGGTGCCCACTGTCTTTGGAGGGGGGCAGGGGTGTTCCCTCAAGCCAGCACAATATATTAATTTTTGACTTATAATTGAACTTTTTAATACCAGACATAGCGAAATAATTTCTTCCATTTTTCCCATGAGATCAGCATGCTGGTTCATGTTTGGTGTTACTGCATACCAACCAGTTCTCACAGCCCAGTCATACTGTTCACGTTTGAAGAGTGCTGTTTGACTGTTAAGATGGGCCTGTTCACTGCACTGTATAGCTGGAGCGCTGCACTAAAGGTGCGCTGCGTGAGATCAGCACTCTGGTGCATGTTTGGTAATATTGCAGGCCAACCAGTTATTGCTGCCCTGTCTTACTGCCCACGTTTGAAATGTGATGTGTGCCTGTTACTATGGGCCCATGATCACTGCTCTGTGGCAATCATAAGTGTAGTGCTGTACTTAAGTTGCACTACGTGAGATCAGTAGTCCGGTGCATGTTTGGTGTTACTTCATGCCAACTAGTTCTCAGAACCCAGTCTCACTGCTCAAGTTTAAAGTGTGCTGTGTGACTGTTAAGATGGGTTCATGCTCACATTATTGTAGCACGCGTAGGAGGATTGCACCATATACTTGTTGTTAATTATTTCCAAAGCTTAAGCACAGTAGTGAAATGATCACACAAATTCTAACATTTTAAACGTTTATCTTCTTCATCAGTAAAATATGATTTCATTTTTATTTTGGCCTGTGACATTACATTAAAATCAACCAAAGCCTAAATCAAGTGTAATTATTTGGAAGATGATATGTAAGTCAACTACACCATCCTCTTTTTAAGTTGTTCATCTTACAATAAATATTATGTTGGACTGTATCAACATTATCAATAAATGATAATGTTCAACTTAATTTGTTTGTTTATGTGTCTTACAGAGGGATCATTGTAACATGTTATGCTTGATCAAATTGATATCATCCTGTGTTAAACCTAACATTATTTGGCATATGCTTGACCTGCAGACTGGCAAAACCGAAAATAAACTGACATGATATGATATCTTTCCAAAGACATGTGGTCTGCAGTCAGCGTAAAATGGGTGCCTACATGAGCTGTTAGCATTGCATGGCATGTGCTGAGATTCCCAGGGAGGCTGTAGTAAAGGATATCTACGTTCCTACTTTTATCAACGTTCTTTTTGTTTTATTTATTTCTTTTTGTTTTATTTCATCAAAATTTCTTTTTCCATTCAGCAACATGGCATATCAAACATACCCCTCCAAAATGCATGCCAGAGACGTTGATGAAAACCACAAATTTTGTACCCGGAAAATGTCATAGCATTAAACAATGATTTCATTACAGAAACTTGATAAGTTACTTTAAATAATTTTTATTTTGAAATTAGACCTTTATGTTTAATGTAAATGACAAGACATTAGAATCACAATAGAAAGTAAACTAATAAATACATAGCATGCATGAAAAACGTTTTAACATTAGGCATAGTTGCATCAGTTATTTTGGTCCCTCTCATGATTAGCAAGTGTAACAAATTGATGTTGTTGTGCACTATGTAGACTAAGGCGATCTGTTGGGGTTGGATTCAGGAGGGCATTTATCAGTTGCCGTGCATGGGGCCTGGAACGTTGTGTAAATGGAATATTAGTATTTAGCTGGTGCCTTAGCATGCTAGCCAGATTTTCATCATTGAAAGGCATGCGTGCTTCAATCATTATAAATAGTATAACTCCAAGACTCCACATGTCAGCTGGCTTTCCCTGATATCTATTCCGTCTGCAAATTTCTGGGCTTGCATATGCTCTTGATCCACAAAATGTATCTGAAAATTCTTCATCTCCCATAAACCGACTAAATCCGAAATCTCCTATTTTAAGACATTCATTACCACATAGAAAAAGATTTTCACACTTGAGATCTCGGTGCACAATTCCTTGGCTGTGAATATATTCCAATCCATTTAAAATTTGTTGAAAGTATAGTCTAAGTAAATCATTGGGCTGAAGATTATCATTTAGTGCTCCATTTGTGCTTATGTACTGCTCCAGATCGCCATGGTTTGCTAATTCCATTATGAAGTATGTCTGTGTTTCTAGGGTGAATGTTCTATAAGTCTGGATAATGTTGTTGTGAGTCAACCGAAGTGCTATGTCTTGTTCCCTTGGGAGAAATCGGGTAAGGAAGCGCTGAGAAGCTCGTGTTCTATCAATTAATTTTATTGCTACGTTTTGTCCCTGGTTCCTTGGCTCCAATTCTTGTCCTTGGTTTAATATGTGATTGTTGCATTTATAAACTCTGCTGTATATTCCGTGACCCATAAGTTCTATCAGAGTATATTGTTGAAATATAGGATCTTCATTTTCATTTGGTTGTGTCATAATGGTTTTCTGAGTCTATGTTAATGGACCTTTATAACATTTCATTAATTTAAATAGTTGCATGCATGAATGTCACCATATAAGAAATGCAACGCATTTTAGGTTAATGTTGAGGAAGTTTCATTGATCTAGAAGACAACTGCAACTGAATGAGGAAGTCATTACATAAAAGGCCAGATGACCAATTAGGTAGATTTCTTAAAAGGAGCTAATTTCTTAGTGGAGAAACCTATTTAAAAAAACATATTTTTGAACTGCCGGACTTGCCTTGATAGCAGTACTAAGAATTCACCCCAAGTTGACATGTGAGTCTATATATGCATGTCATCAAGGATTCATCTGCGGTTTCTCAATTTTCGTTTGCGTCAATCTGTGACAATTTTCGTTGTTCAGCCAATTTGATTTCAAGTTCGGGCTCCTCATATTTTCAAATGAACCTTATGCTTGGCAATATGATTTTTTCCATAAAATTACCTTTCAAATGGCGTTGAAATCATGCAATAAGCTTCAGTAGAACTTAAGTTATGCCATTTTTGAATTGTCGAGAGACATGCCTCTCATTGTCTTTGCTGCTTACAATGGCCGTGCCATCACCAGACAGAAGAAAGAAGGGGAACGGGAACTGGATGACATGGGTGAAGGAGTAGCAAGCATTGAGAAGCAAGCTTTGGAAGGAGAAGGATTTCCCCATTCACTATCGTCACTTACAAGTTCTGTTTTTTGTCACCATCCTTTTTGCCTAGACCTTCAGCAATGGGTAAAAATTGTTTATACAGGGTCGGCAGCTAATTATCTGTCATTTTATAAGTACTTGATTTTGGCTTAACCCAAGACCATTACAATAGTCTGCAATGTGATGAAGATGCATATGAGTTACCAGACCGTTCCCGTGATTGGGTTGAGTCTGCAGTCAGGCCAGTAAAGATGTAATAGGCCACCAAGGCACAGATAGTCCAGAACTACAAGGTGAGAATGAATATGTCAGCGATCACCATGATGCTCTCCCACAGGAACATCCTGAACTCCTCCTCCTAGTGCCATAATCCCCAGGACCTTACTTAGATAGATTATACTATCTGAAACCTGCACCCAGCCATGGCTTACCCCAAGCCACACAACAATATCGAGGAGCAGAAATGGGCACTGCTGCAAGAGTGAGGCGTTTACCCCAGGTCCATCATCTTCACTGCCACCTAAACTGTCTCTCCCGCCTCCACAAAGTGATCAAAATCAAAGGTGCATACATAGAGTGATCAGGGACATTTCTAAATATTTATTCTTCATTATGCTACCCTTTGAGATAGACAAACTATTTCTGCCTTACCAAAAGAAAATGCATCATAAAATGACAGATAATTATCTTCCGGCCCTGTACACTCAATACCCACCCAGACTTTACCGGACAGCGTGACCAGCAGAAAGTCTGCAAAGAAATAGGCAAATTTGACAATTTGAAAGCTGGCGAGGAAATATGCAAGTATGAGCAACAGAGCTAACTGCAAGAATGACCTGACATAATTGCTTAAATATTTTTTTAAACAATATGTTGATTTTACGCAATATTCTACGTATTTTGCTTACAAGCCAGTGTGAAAGTCTTTCTTTCATGTTTCACACTTGTAGGCTTAACCCTTGTGTGAAAGGGGGACAAGTATTGGTGTGGAGTATGAAAATGCATTCAAGAAGTACAAGGCAGATATATGGGGCAGATCATGGGCAAGGGGGATTCAAGAATACATGTGTGGATGGATGGAGAAGTCCTACTACGCGAATAATTCTTGATGGGAATGATGAGGGCTCTTTTCCAGGAGGCAGGGATGGTAGCCGTGGCTAATTACCTTTTTGCCAGCCTCAGACAGTTGCTTGAACATAGAAGGAACATGATGATAGTGTCTGGTGATTTGCCCTAGCTGGCATTGAGGTTGGTTTCTAGCTCAGCTGGTGAGAAGGGGTTGAACTCTGTGGCGGATCAGAAGGAGATATCGGGGGCTGAGTAGATGTTATCGGCTGCAAATCAGGTGGTTTCCCCGGAGTTGAGGACCAGTAAGCTGTCAGAGGCTGCCCAGTCCTGATTGATGACCAGAGAAGATTGGGGTTCTTGTTTTGGCCTCAACTGATGAGGACTTTAAGAGAGCTATGGATGAGTGTTTGCAGGTCTGCAGATGCCAGGCCCATGCAGATGCATGTCCTGGTGAAGCAAACTGTTACTTGAAATTGAAAGGCATCATTATGTAATTAAGGTAATAAAAATACTAAAAATAAGGATCAGAAATCAGCATTTTTCAGATGGTCATGGTCTTATTTATGTATTGTTCTATATTAATATGGTTAACCCCTGCCACTGCTATCAAATGTTGGACTGGTCTCCTCATGCCTTTATACCATAGTTTATTAAATGAAAGCATTACAACCGATGCAGTCCCTTCAGGCCACTCCGCGGTCAAAAACCTAAAACAAGTATATGGCGCAAAGTGCAATAGGTGACCACAAAGAACCTTTCCCCCTCCACATGCAACGGGAACAGTTCATGCAAGGGGAACAGTTCAGCAAGGGGAAGCGTTCTCCAAAAGGGAAGCGGTCCAGCCAACAAAAGAAACACAGACGAGAAAAATCGGACAAGACGAAGCAAACAAACAAAGACGAGATCAACGCAGCGACGAAGAGAAGGCAGCAGAAAGGCACCAAAAGGGAAAGCGGCAACCGCAGAAAGAGGCACGGCCGGAATCGATAACGACGGAAAAGAAAACAAATCCAACTCAGCCGTAGCGCACAAAATACTTGCGGAAAGGTCTCTCAAAAGGGAAACCGGGGTTCTCAACCATTCAAAAGAAGCATAGATTGGAATCGGATAGGACGGAACAAATAAAACACAAGTTTAGAGCAATCAAAAAAACAAGTATATGGCGCAAAGCGCAATAGGTGACCGCGGAGCACACCACCTTCCAGCTTACAATATGAATGCATGGGGAATTTCGTCACTCCAAAGGGCAAGTCTGTGGTTTCTCAATTATTTTCTGAAAGTAAGCACAGATTTGGAATCGTTATGTATGAATAGTGAATCAAAAAACCAAAGTCCTCTGTTCAATTCTTAGCCGTTCAGCTGTTACTGATTATTGATGCCATAACCATGTGAGAAAGTGAAAGTTTGTCACTCAATATGGTAAGTCTGTGGTTTCTCAACCATTTTCGAAAGTAAGTACAGATTTGGAATCGCTATATACAACTTGTGAACAAAAAAACTCAAGTCCTCTGTTCAATTCTTAGCCGTTCAGATGTTACTGATTATTGATGACATTGCCATGCATGAAAGTTTGTCACTCAAGAAAGTAAGTCTGTGGTTTCTCAACCATTTTCAAAAGTAAGCACACATTTGGAATCGCTATATACGACTTGTGAACAAAAAAACTCAAGTCTTTTGTGCAATTTTTAGCCGTTCAGATGTTACTGATCATTGATGACATTGCCACGCATGAAAGTTTGTCACTCAAGAAAGTAAGTCTGTGGTTTCTCAACCATTTTCAAAAGTAAGCACAGATTTGGAATTGCTATATATGACTTGTGAACAAAAAAACTCAAGTCTTTTGTGCAATTCTCAAGATTACAGGAGATACAGCGCAAAAACTGTATATTGCAATTTTCAAGCCTTTCTACCCAAATAAGTAATGTTTCAAATGCTCGGAAACCGGTTCCACCCCTCCAGATCTTCCTAAAATTGCATTACCTTTCAGGAAAAAAAAAGTTTGTCCCAATCCGTTGAGAATTCGGTGAGGACCAGCATTTCCAGAAATATATACATATATACATACATACATACATATATATGAGGACAAAAGTTGAGTAACCTCTATAAACCGCACAGCGGCAAAGAAGGAGACAAAGCCGAAACAAAAAAGAGGACCAGCAGGGGACAGCACAGGACAGCGCGCGGCGCCGAACAAACCCGCAACCAGCGCCACAGCAAATCAATCCGGAAAGAGATCCCGGCCCTCCGCGCAACAACAAACCCAACTTCGCCCGCCCGCCCATGAGAGGAAAATGATAAACTCCAAACCTAAGGTTACACTTATAACAAAACTAACACCACCAAGCTCACATGATAAGAACTTATACGTATCCGCCAAGCAGCACCAAACTATGGTCAGCCGGATGGTCTATGGCGGGATAAGTGTGTCCAGCTATTTGTATTTGCCTTGACCATAGGCCATCACAGTAGACCGGAATGCGAGGTAATGGTGCATAGGGGCTCTCAGACCTTTCCCATGTTTGAGTCGGTTCTGCAGACATACCAGTAAACCTGTTAAACGCCACCTAGTCGCATATAGTCCAGAACTACCAGGTGAGAAGGAAAGTGTCAGAGATCACCAAATGGACTATGCCATCTGAAACAGGCCATGTCCCGCCCCAAGCCACACAAAAATATCCAGTAGCTGAAGGAGACACTGCCTCTGGAGTGAGGCGCTCTACCATGTCTACCATCATCAACACCATCCAAACTGTCCCTGCCCACCTCTAGAAAGTGATCAAAGCCAAAGGTATAATCAAAGACAATGCTTAATATTTATTCTTCCTTGTACCTTTGAAACGGGCAAATTTTTTCTACTTGACAAGAAAGAAAACGCCACACAAAATCACAGATAATTAGCTGGCGGCTCTGTATTGAGTGATAAATGCGGTTTAGCTGATCTGTTCCAGAGTTTGTTCATTCCAAGGGGGGCGTGTGATTTGTACTAGCATTAGTAAATGCAAAAATGGGATGAATAAGGTCATCTTCACGGCTTCATCATCTTCATACTGGAAAAGCTGAAACCAAAGGGGGAAGGGGAGGGAGGGGGTAAGGAGAGGGTGGGGGTAAAGGATGTGATGAGGGGAATGGAGGAGGAAGACATGGATTTGTCAGAACGAATAACAACGTTATATCTGAGTACACATTGCTTTTGCGGAAAACAACGTTTTTTATCTTGTATCATTGCACAGCATGCTGATCAGTCTCTTTCTTAATCTAAAAACTAATCAGTATCTTTCTTAATCTAAAAACTAATCAGTATCTTTCTTAATCTATCTTAATCTCTTAATTCTTGATCTTCTTATAAACCTCTTTCTTTACATATCTTTCTTAATCTCTTCGAAAATAGATTTTCTCTTGGAGTTTCCCGGAGGAATTAATATTATGTGCAAAGCGCAATGATGGCCGCAAATCATTATATATTAGATTTAAAGCTGTCAGCATAAACGCGGTCGGGATCAGTGATCGGTAAACGTAAATGGTCTAAACATAAACGAGTTGCAAGTTATAATCGGAAAATCACTTTGAACCTATATACTCAGATCGATTTAAAAATGCCAAAAACGGACCATGCGGCAGATGGAGGCCATGCTGCAAAAGACCGCCAACAGCACCCGCTCAAAACAAGAGGTATTTCACGAATAGAAGAGCGATGCCAGGGGTCTCTCAAGCGCTTGATGAGGATGAGAATAAAGAAGGAGCGGGATCCAACATGTATCATTTTTTCTCCTCTTTACTGAGCATACGATGAAGAGGATCAAAACCCTCCATTAACCCACCGCATGTTTACACTTCAGGAAGGTAAGTTTTCACTGAAGGCTTGCATAATGGAGGGCTGCTGGGAATATACAGAAATAAGTTTTGATGATTATCAGAATTGTTCACCTCTTCAGAAAAGGGTAGCTGCCGATACTAAGCCTGGCATTCATCACATCATATAATCTTAGTGGAGGAATAAAATCATGACAAGCGTGACTACAGTTGACATTAACTACTGCCGACATTTACTACTGCCACGCACTGTCATTACAAGCGTTTTCTACTGTCGCAAACTGAGAAGATAACGAAATGACTGTTTACGTGTGAATCATACATTCACCGTGTAATAAGCTGGTTTATTTTTTCATAGCCTAAATTTTACTGCTAAGTTATAAATATGTTTTCTGCAATAAATTCATATAAAAAAGATGATTTATTTTTCGCGGCCGCAGGCCGCCTGCCGCGAAGGGCAGGGCAGTCAGAGTTCCGGAGGCCGGAGGGCATGGGTGCGGAGGCCCTGGAGCGTAGCCTAGCATGCGAAGCATGCTAGGCGAAGCGTAGGGGCCGTAGCCGATATTGATGGCTCGGGACGTTTTTGTGCGCTTGGCGTAATTTTGATTCCTTCTTGATTTATTGTCAAAAAACCTCGAAAATTGGGGTCTCAAAATTCGAAAATATTTCGAAAAAGTGCATTTAATTATATTAATAATATAATTTTATTAATTAAACACCTCAGAAATCAATTTTTCATAAATGACATCACAGGACATTCATAAGGACATCTTTTATTGCATAATATATTTACAAGTGATATTTAAAAATAGGCTAGAATGAAACATGCAACCTGCCAAGATTCAAGGCCGCGCATCTATTGGCGGTAGCCGATATTACCTTGTTTCTTGATAAAAACAACATATACAAACTAACAAATAAAGGGATGGAAACATTTTTATTTTTCATTGAATAAAACTAGAGAATTTTGCTCAAGAAATGCGGCTAGATTTGTTAGCTAGAAGACTATCAATGTGCGTAATTGTAAGTGATGGACCTGATTGTACAATTTGAGACAAAAGAATTGCAAGTTGCCGTATTGAATGCACTTCATGTTCCAAGAATTCTTTGGCAATCCAATCAACCGCTTGATGATCACCATGTGCCTCAGCAGCTGTAGATATTCTACTCAACGCATCATTGACTTTGTGTTCCAATAACAGCGCATGTCGATTGGCAGATTCTGCGCTAGGCCACGATGTAGTTGCAGGTGCTGGAATCATTGAGATGCGAGGAATACCACCGCGAAGATTGATGTAAGATATACTTTTCTCAGCGTGGCCACGTTCTTCAAGACTTGAATCTTTAAAAAACTTCCCAAATCCTGGATGAGCAACATCCCATATGTTAGCCCATACTGAAAGTGCGCGATATGAAGATTCAGCTGTCATTTCTTCCAAAATATGTTTCTGCAACAATTATTCAACTTCTGGGTGAAAGTTATATCTCACTGCATTTCCTTCCATGTTTAGCTAAAAATTTAGATTTCTTACGTTTTATATTAGTTGTTGGATTAGCATTAAAATAAGAAAAAAGTATAGTTCAAATCTATTAAAACTAAAAGCCAACACATTTCTTGATAAGTAATGTTAAAAACCTTTAGCACAGCTAGAATACTAATTCATAGTTATGCAATTTTGAACTACCTGGCGAAGGCAGCTTATGGATTGTCCCATGGGTGATGGGTGATTAGAATGGTAGTCGGCTAATGCTTTTCTAATCAAAAGCCCCATTTCAGTCATTTGTTCTGCTTCTATAATGCTTTGAGGACTATTGTACAATTTTCTTTCCACTTATGGAGCCTGATGCGGGGATGGGCTTCGAAGTTGAGAGTGGCATCATCGTTGAAGGCTGGCTCACAGGCACGGAGCTCTGCAGGCCAAAAGCTGACTTCCCATCGCCACAAGCATGGGAGACCTGGTGCTGGACCTGAGCATTCGTTCCTTCATTTCCCAGACAGATACCAGTAATCCACTTCATCCTGATTGTCTCCCGCTCTTAGGTATCCTCCAAAATTTTTACAATTTTGGTTGAGAGTAAAGGCAAAGAAACCTAACCTCATCAACTCGCAGCCAAGCTGGCGTAGATACAAGACCTCTTCCTCCGTCAGATAGCATGCGCGTGGGGGTTAGTGCTCTAATAATCGTGCTAGTAATTGCGTTTGAAATCAATTCTTAATGATACCCTTTATTTGCTCTATAAATTGACTGCAGATGTTCGAATACTTTGCGTTCGACTACTAAACAAGTAAACGTAGACGTAAATGTAAACCAGCCCCATTTCGTATTTTGCGACTTTGTAACACTTAGCTATTTTATAAATTAAAAAATGGATATAACTCCCACCCCTCAACTGCTCTGGTCCTGCGATCTCTGCAGACAAAGGTCAAACCAGGAATGAAAATATCTTCAGGTTTTGACTGGGATTGACGCTTCACCTCCTGCAGTAGCGTCACATCCAGTACTGCTTCCAGCTCTCGCCGCCATGCGTTGACAGAGGCGACTATCAGGCTATTCTCCCTTTATGAACCTTTATGACACACGTCATAAGTGGTGGTGTGGTTAATACGGCGTGTGGTTGAGATTGACACTGGAGCCATCGACACTTCGGGAGGCCTCAGCATCCAATCCATGATACAGGCCCCGAGCTTGGCTCAGGCTAGGACTTCGGCTGCGGGAAGCAGATCGACGAAAGGCCACCGCCTGAGCTTGAAGATCCACTCAGACGGAATCCATTTACAGGGTCCTTGGCATCTGCAGCGGAATCTCGTCCGCCGGAATGACTCTGGCAATTGGAGGCTAGCTAGGCAGATTGCGGAGAATATTGGACTCTTGGAACTTCTCATTCCATTCCCTCGCCCTTCTCCTTGTTGTAGCTCCGCAGGAGGTTTACTGGGAAGCCCAGAAGATCCGCACTCCAGCGGCGATGACTGTCATGATGGCGAGGATGGTACCGACGATGGTGACGATGGGCTTGACGCTGGAGGAGCGGAAGTTGTTGACGCCAGACCAGGAGGCATTCGCAAGTCCCTCAGCTCCTTCAAACAACGTTCCTATGAGCTGCCGCCGCCGCCGCTGCCACCGCCGCCACCACAGCAGCAACCGCTGCCGAGTTCTCAGTCAATTAAAACACACGTTTCTGTTTATGGAAAGGTGTTATGCGACATTACGATTCTGACAGGGTGGAAGTGGTCCCCAACAAGTAAAAACATTAAAATTTTGATTACAAACTTTTTCTCCGAAAATGTATATTTTGGCCTGTATCAGCTGAACTGCTGAGATTTGAACAGAACACCAGTTTTGTGGGTTCACAATTTATATATAGCGGATTTAAATCTGTGCTTACTTTTGAAATTGGTTGAGAAACCACTTATCCTTTTGAGTGGCACACTTTCATGCATTCAACAAACAATGTCAAACAGTTTGTGGCGCTAGAAGCTGAACTGTTGAAAAATGAACAGAAGTTGTGATTTTTGTTCACAATTAATAAGTAACAATTCCAACTTTGTACTTAGTTTTGAAATTGGTTGAGAAACCACTGACTTGCCATTTTGAGTGACAAACTTATTTGGTTAACATTAAATATTCAAAAATATCAAATTTGATTTTAAGAAATTAAACACGAACATTTTTGCGACACAAAACAAGGAATGTTGCTACATTGGGTCCCATTATTTTGACTTCTTTGCCCTCATATTTGCATTCAAAGCCGTGAGAGTTGGGATTATGATACCGAAGTATTCTGAATCTATTGCAGTTCCTGTATTCCTTTCCAAAACATCCAAATGTTGCTGATATTTTGTCAGTTTCATCTTTCCAAGCTCAACCCATAACTGGCATTCCATCAATGTAACATAATGAAACTGCATATTCAACATATCCATATGATCTTGTTCTCAGTGGGCGGCAAGGCAAACTACTTGTTTGATATGGTCCAAATGTGTAGTCAGGCCAAGGATCACCTTGCTCAACATCTTGAAATAAATCTTGACCATATTTTCCACCACAATGAACAATTAATTTTCCAAGATCATTCTGATTCCTATAAATCCTTGTTTTACCACTGTCCATGAAAGCTTGCTTAATCTTTCTTCGTAAATGATAGAAAAAGTCTATTTTGTCTGATGCAACAAGGCAAATTAGAAGTAAAACTGGAATCGAAAAGAATATAAGCATAAATAAATCAAGTCTGTTGTCCAATCTAGTGCTATTCATTTTTGACCACGGAGCGGCCCGAAGGGCCGCTCCGCGGTCTATAGAGGTTACTAAACTTTTGTCCTCACATATATTCTCAACGGATTTAGACGAACTTTTTTTTTCCTGAAAGCTAATTTTATTTCATGAAGATCTGGAGGGGTGGAACCGGTTTCCGAGCATTTGAAACATTACTTTTTTGGGTAGAAAGGCCAGAAAATTGCATTATACAGATTTTGCCCTGTAGCACCTGTAATCTTGAGAATGGCACAGACAACTTGAATTTTTTTGTTGACAAGTCATATATAGCGATTCCAAATCTGTGCTTACTTTCGAAAATGGTTGAGAAACCACAGACTTACCCTCTTGAGTGACAAACTTTCATGCATGGCAATGGCATCAATAATCAGTAACATCTGAACGGCTAAGAATTGAACCACGCTACCGCGGCAGCGGCCGAATGCCGCTCCGCGGCTATAGAGGTACTAACTTCGCCGGATATATATATATAGAGTATCGGAAGCGGGAACGGGCGAACAAGAGACAGCCGAAAAGACGCAAAGGAAGAGAAACCGCAACACAGAAACAACGAGAAACAAAACAACAGGCGCGAGCCCGCCAAAACCAAAACACACAGCGACACCCAAAAAACCACCCAAAACCCACAAAACACAACCACAAACACACCACCCCAAAAAAAACCAGCCCAGCAAACCCGCGCGCAGCACAAAAAAGAACAGCGAACCAAGAATAAGAAGGACTTTGGTTTTTTTGTTTATAAAAGCTCCTATAGCAATTCCAAATCTGGTTTACTTTTAAATGGTAAGAAACCACAGACTTCCTTCTTGTAGCGCAACTTTCATGCGCCGCCCATTCAGAACATCTGAACGGCAAGAAGAACAGGGGACTGAGTTTTTTTGTTACAAGTTGTACATAACAATTCCAAATCTATGCTTACTTTTGAATATGGGTGAGAAACCACAGACTTATCTTCTTGAGTGGCCAACTTTCATGCATGGCAATGGCATCAATAATCAATAACAGCTGAACAGTTAAGAATTGCACAGTAAACTTTAGTTTGTTTGCTTAACAAGTCATATGTACCGATTTTTAGTCTGTGTTTACTTGTGCGTGCCAAAGTGACAAAGTGCGTGCATGTGTTAATATGCACTCTCTGCATTGGGCTGCTGGCAGATGCAAGGCTGTCGACATCAGTAGGAGAAATTGTTGAGTAGGAGGAGCTGGTGAGGGGAAGCTGGTGGTGAGGAGTTGGTGGCGGGATGGCATCGGGAGGGCCGAGTGATCTGGTGCAGCGAGTGTTGTTGAGCGCAGGAGCTGAGAGCCTTGCTTCCTATTTGTCTGCAGCCGCGTCGTCTAAGTCCGAGTCCAAGTCCATCGGCGTCCAGGGCGAGAGCAAGCCCAATGGTTTGATTCCATGTTTTCTTCTTTGGTCAATGGTGGGTGAAAACAATAGGAGGCTTAAGGTACAATGCGGCAAGCAATGGAGCTCATGGACTTGGACGAGGAGCTCATGCAATTAGACAAGGCGGAGGATGAGTTGATCATCATCGACGTTTTGAATAGGGAAGGTCAGTCTTTGACTTTTTTGTTCTTGTCCACCCCTCACCCCCTAATCTTGTGTTAGGAAGGTCTGAGGAGGCGGAAGAGGAGACGGGCGGAAATGGAGGTCTTAAGGAGGAGGCCTGCAAGATCGTCCTGAATGAGAATTTTGACGGCAAGGACAGCCTGAAAGAGGAGTCTGGCGAGCTCAAACCAGTACGCCCTGCTTCTATGTACACCCCCACCACCGCCACTCCCGAAGCCCCCGTTGCCAAGCTCCACGGTTTCATGGTCAACGGCTTATTTGTGCCTGAGGACCTTAGCCCCTGACCTGCTCATGCCCATTTCCCCCTTCGTACAATCCCAGCCCCTCCCTTGCCCCCAACCCGCATCACACCCAGCCCAAACTCATTCAGCTCGATTGAGATCTCTTTATATCTTGACATTTCATTTGGACATAGCATTGATGAAATAAATGAAAATGAAATTGCACAAATAGTATTGATGAAAAAAGCTTAATGTAAATGGCTATATAAATCGGAGTACGCCTCTTGATTATCATGGCTAATTAAAAGGGTTATAAGGGAAATGGGTGCTGATTGTTAATGGTAAACACAGTTGTGTCTATAAGTCCATCTTTGTCCAGAATAGATTCTAGGAGGCCACGTAAAGTTTCAATTTCAGGGCTGGTTCCAATGTCAGCAAGTGAAACTGGAGCAAGGTTTGAAGAGTGCATCGTTTGCAGTTTGTGGGCGATGTAAAAAGGAACCAAGTATTTGGGCTGCGCAGTTGCAGCTAACACCGCCGTTTTGTGGACATAAGAGCTGACCGTTTCTCTGCAGTCGATCACCTTCCATTCTTTTGCTAATGCTCGCAGTGTTTCAAATCTTTCTTGCTTGCTGCTGGCTGCTCTCGATGGGGCAAAATCAATGCTGCTTTATCGTTTGCATAGAAATGTCTAGACATTTATAACCTTGTGAATGGCACAGAAATTGCACATTTGGAGACTTGTGAGCAAGCATGAGAGTCTGTAATTGGGAAAAATGGCATGGGATCATATTTACATAAATGGCTTGAAGACGTTGGAAACCTGATTTTCAATGATATTGTGAGAAGAGAGAGAAAGCGGGGGGAGACATGAGGAGACATAATAATCTTGCTTGATAAATTGAGAGGCACCTGTTGGGTGGGATGGAGGTGGGATGGAGGTTTGAGTGAAAAGGGTGGGATTAGGGAAATTGAGAAGGTAGGGGGAGCGGTGGGCGGAGGGCCAATGGCCAGGCATGGCATGATTGGCAGTGGTGGGAGCTGCAGATTGGCTCCCGGTACCCACTCCAGGAAAATGTCACCCGTCGATGTACACCTTGACCATCCAGACAGTAGTTGGCACTTACGTCCAGCGGCGTAGGTGCGTTCCCAGATGCGAGCACTGCAATTCAGGTTTTGCACTTGAACTGGTTTTGAAATGAGCAAAAGTTGTAATGGTGCTACTAGAAAACTTGGGTGGTGAACATGCTGAATCTTTTTTGTGCACCTGTCTTAAACTATCCAGCTAACTTTGGCCTTTGCATGTTCTTTGAACCAGGTTTGATTTTTTCTTAAATCGCAATTTGTATAGTGTTCTTCACTCAATCAGTCAAAAATTGGCTGAAATTGCATTTGATAAGCTCTGCTTTTCAGTAAATAAATTAGAGAATTAGGCAAGGCTTCCTGAACGTATGAGCGAATTTAACGGGCTGTAGAAGTTGGCTTGATTGAGATTGACCAGAATGGCTGGAGAGGGGGGTGGGGAGGGAGGCGGGTGATGAGCTGGAAGGTGGCATACTCGGCGGCGGGGGCAACAAAGCCCATCCACCACATACAGCTCTTCCTCCTCCTCATTCTCCTCCTCCTCCTTCTTCTTCTCCTCCTCCATCTCGTCACCATCCTCCTAGGGCTTGAGAGGGTGCTGTAAACAAAGCATAACCGTGTTCTTAAAAGAAATTGTGGGTTTGGAAAAGGCCCCCCCTAATGGAAGGGCATGGTGGCCATGATGCTGGTGACCAGCGTCTCATTGAGCATAACCTGCGTTAAGAGGGAGACCACATTTCGGATGTACCCGTACACACCCTCGCCCATTTGCATCAGTGTCTGCAATTTCCATACTTTGGTCTGGATCCATTTGAGGTCAATGCAAATCCCAAAATGCAGTTGTTCGTATGCCCCCACATAATCCATCCGAATGGCGATTGTATGCCATCGCCTACGGAGGCACTCGCCTCTCGACAGACTTTGATCTGCTCCTTCAGCTTTCACTTCATTGGAAAATAGTCACGTGTATGAGAACTGAAGAAGTTTCAAGATTTAGCAATGACGTTTTGCCTCTCTCAGTTTCTCCAGCTATTATCTCGCACATAGAATCTTCAAGCTAAAATGAAGCAGTCTAAAGGTGAGCCTAAATGCTGAAGCTACCATTTCATCCAGGGAAACGCCATGAAGCTTTATGAGGCCATTTATCTGGGCTGCCAAAGCATTGTTCTCTTCCCTGGAGCATTGCATGCGCTGTATGAGGCCTTCTATGCGTCGAAGAAGGCTGGCTTGTCCTTGAGCCGCCCCGCCTCCTTCACCATGTTCTTGTCAGCGTAGGTTGCCTCGCAGCACCTTGTACTCCTGGCATCGATCCCGTGCTGGCCCTGGCTTGGCCGGATCCACCTTCACTAAGCCGCTACATGTCTTTGCTCTGCATTTTCAACAATCTCAGATCAGCCCCCAGGTCAGAGCTGGCAAAGTCGCCGCAAGGCGAGCCCCGACCAGCCGTTCTGCTGGGAGCCAGTGCCCAGGCCCATGGTTGCCGACGTCCAATCCCAGCCGATCCTCCTCCCATTCCCCTCCCCCTCTTCGCCTCACCTTCACGACCCGGGAGGGACAGGAGGCCGCTCTGGCTGCCGATAATTGAACAGAACACTTGAGTTTTTTTGTTCACAAATCGCATATAGCAATTCCAAATCTGTGCTTACTTTTGAAAATGGTTGAGAAACCACAGACTTGCCCTCTTGAGTGACAAACTTTCATGCATGCCAATACCATCAATAATTAATAGTAGCTGAACGGCTGATAATTGAACAGACAACTTGAGTTTTTTTGTTCACAAGTCGTATATAACGATTCGAAAATGGTTGAGAAACCACAGACTTTTCCTTTTGAGATGCAATGTTCACCCTCACAGCAGGAATTTTCCTTAGTTTTTGGATTTTGCTACATGTGAAGGTGTAAGCGCTCCGTGGTCACCTATTGCGCTTTGCGCCATATACTTGTTGTCATCACAATTGAGCCATATAAGCATCAACGAAACATGAGCAAGACATGGAGCTCTCTAAAATCCACAGTCCAGTCCTACTGAATTGCATAGGCAGGGCAGGGGAGGCTACCGCCACTTTGTGCGTTGTTTGGCATTTTTTGCCTCATGCGTCATCCACAGACACACCTGGGCCTGGAAGGATTCACCCTCCTACTCCCCCACCGACGCCAACCCTGCCAACCTCTCCCAAGATGCCGACGCTGACCTCCCATCGGGTTCTCAAGACTCCACCCTCACCAGCCCGCCACGCCTCAACTGGGCCCACCAGATGGAGCTCCACAGCGTCTCCGAGCCCTCCTCCCTCGCCGCCGTTGGTGACAAGGTTCCTGCTGCCCCCCCCTCCTGAGTCCCCTTTTCACTAGCCACCCCCAGCCTACTCCCACACTCCCTCTCCTCATTTTCAATGCTCGAGGCATCTGCTCCAATAGCAAGAAACGCCCTAAGCTCCAGCTACTCATTGCCCTTCTCAGTGAGGCCCCAAACACAATCGTATGCATTACTGAGACCTGGCTTAGCAACACCACTCCTAGTATGCTTTTCACTTTCCACTCCCACCACAGGGCTTTTCGCTATGACAGATGCTCCATAGGGGGAGGGGCTATGATCTTAGTGCCTCCCTCCCTTCACTCCTCCTCTCCAGCCCTCCCTCCCCCACCATTCCCCAAGCTGGAATTCACTGCCTGCACATTCTCTCAAACGCCCAAGAGCCCCAGTTGCCTCCTTCTCTGCTGGTATAGGCCCCCCAATCAATATCTTGCACTGCTACACCTCACACTCTCCTACTTCACCAGGGCTATCCAATCTCTCCCACGCCAAGCCTTTATCCTCGCATGTGATGCCAACCTTCCTGAAATCTCCTGGGCCACCTTGCACTGCCCCTCAGCCCCCGGCCGCACCCTCCTAGAGTGGGCAGCCTCTCTAGGCCTCTCTCAACTTGTCCTGGACCCCACTAGGAAGAGAAATACAGTAGACCTGTGCTTTGTGAGTCACCAGCTTGCCTCCACCCATGCCAGCATTGGTCAGCCCCTGCTCTTAAGCGACCACTGCTCTGTCTCAGTGCCCATCCATCTCCCATCAGGCCCCCACAGGCCCTCCTCTCACCCTGAGCCCCGGGAAAAGGTGCTCCTCTGGCAGAATCCGGACTACGAAGGACTAAATTCTATCCTAAAGGGTGCAGACTGGGAGTATTTGATTGGCCTCTCCTGGGATGCCTCCAGCTTCCTCGATCTCGTGGAACTGGTGATCTCTTCCGCTATCGAGGAGTCCGTCCCTTGCAAACTCATCTCCCCCTCCGCTGCAGCCCCCCCGCCCTGCTCGCGGCCCCCTCCGCCCACCCACCCTGCGCCTTCGCAGCTTGAAAAGCAGGCTCTACCCTCTGCGCAAACTTTCACAAAGGCTCCGGCGCAGCTTTAGCAGAATTAAGAAAGCCTACGCGCGTGCAGTGAGAGCTAATGTGGCCGCTTTTGAGTTCAGCCTATTCCGCAACCCCCGCTGCCGCAGCCTAGGTATTTACCGCCTCTTCTCAGCTAAGTCTGGGAAGAAGGGCAATCAAATCCCGCCACTCTGCCACCCCCCTGGCTCCTCCCAGCTACTCCTCTCTGATGCGGAAAAGGCTGCCGCCTTCAGTGCCCTTTTTGCCTCATCATTCCTAGCTGATGATGGCGAGCTCCCTCCCTGCTTCCCATGTGCCCACCCACCTCCTCCGCACGCACTGCAACCCACTCGTCACCCCCCTTCCAGGGGCACACCACTCCCTGCTCTCCACTCCCAGCCACTCCCCACTTGCCCACCAGAGCCCTCCGCCAAAATTCCCCCCATGTGCATAGGCGCTTTTTCTGTCCGCCGAGCATGTGAGGGCATGCAGACTAAGCGATCTAAGGGCCCTGATGGTCTTACTCTGGCACTTGTGAAGAAGTGTGCGGACAGCCTAGCCATCCCAATAAGCCTCCTGCTAGAAATCTGCCTCTCCAGCCGATGCTTCCCCTCCCAATGGAAGGAGAGCACTGTTGTCCCCATCTTCAAGAAGAAGGGCTCTCCCTCAGCTGCTTCCTCCTACCGCCCCATCACCCCTCCTCCCAGCCCTCTCAAAAAATTTTTCAATCCTTGTAGCTGCCGCTACACGCATCCGTGTCGGATCCATCGTACGCATCCATCTAACCATGGACCGTATAGGTTACCAGCTTCCTAACTATTGGACTGTGGAGTTTATAGTTTCCAATATCGACATTGATGAATTTATTAAGACGATTCTTTAATGATCGATGTTATGGTTCGCTGCGGTTTCAGAAGACCTTAAAGGAGTTGGTTTCTTGTCAAATGGTGTGCGTTTGTTAAACATCAAAAAACCACAAGCAATAAAACAAAGATTAAAAGAGGCTGAGTGACCAAACCTGGGCGAAAAAACTTCAATACAGTTCTGAATGTCCGTTCAGCTCTTAGGCATGACGTGAGGCCCTTGAATTTATCCGGAAAAATGTTTGTGATTTCAAACAGATGTCTTGTTCATGTATTTTTTATCACTCCCCTTGTTTTCCTAATTATAGATGCACGAGTCATGACCGTCATCAACCAGTCATGTACATCACAGATTGAGTAAATAATTAACATAATGATTACCGCCCAAATGGCTGAAACATCATTAATTGTAATTAAAGGCTTAAGTACTAAATAAAATCGAGGAGCGGCAGATTTCATTCATTACGGTTAACGACAAATTAAATGTGCCCATTGTTTGGAGCTATCAAATCTTCGATTTTTGACCGCGGAGCGGCCCAAAGGGCCGCTCCGCGCGGTCTATAGAGGTTACTCAACTTTTGTCCTCATATATATATATGATATATATATATGTATATATATATATCCTGGACATGCTTTAAACATGGGCGAATTCTCAACGGATTGGGACAAACTTTTTTTTCCTGAAAGGTAATGCAATTAGGAAGGATCTTTTTCGAGGGCTGGAACCGGTTTCATGACCATTTGAAATATTACGTTTTCGGTAGAAAGGTTTAACACATTGCAATATACAGTTTTTGCGCTGTAGCTACTGTAATCTTGAAAATTGCACAGACAACTTAATTTTTTTGTTCACAAGTCGTATATAACGATTCCAAATCTATGCTTACTTTTGAAAATGATTGAGAAACCACAAACTTTCCTTCTTGAGTGACAAACTTTTGCGCATCACAAAATAATCAATAATTAGTAGCAGCTGAACGGCAGCATAATTGAACAGATTACTTGAGTTTTTTTGTTCACAAGTCGTATATAGCAATTCCAAATCTGTGCTTACTTTTGAAAATGACTTGGGAAACCGCAGACTTTGCCTCTTGAAAGACAAACTTTCATGCATGACGATAGCGCATCAATAATTAGTAGCAGCTGAACGGCTGATAATTGAACAGAACACTTGAGTTTTTTTTGTTCACAAGTCGTATATAGCAATTTCCCAATATATACTGTTACTTTTTGAAAATGGTTACAAACCACAGACTTTCCCTCTTGAGTTACAAACTTTTGCGCATGATAATAGAATCAATAATTAGTAGCAGTTGAACGGCTGATAAATTGAACAGAACACTTGTGTTTTTTTTGTTCACAAGTCGTATATAGCGATTCCAAATCTGTGCTTACTTTTTCCAAAATGGTTGAGAAACCACAGACTTACCCTATTGAGTGACAAACTTTTGTGCATGAGAATAGCATTCAATAATTAGTAGCAGCTGAATGGCTGATAATTGGAACAAAACGCTTTCATTTTTTTTTTTCACAAGTCATATCAAACGATTCCAGGATATTCTGCTTCTTTTGAAAATGGTGAGAAACCGCCAGAACTAAGCATCTTCACCGTCACCTTATTGCGCTTTGCGCCATATACTTGTTGGAAAAACGGCGCAATTGGCGGTGGCCAGAGACGAGCTGATAACAAATTGCCACTTTGGAAATTTAATTATTTTCGCATCCGTGCCCCTCTTTTTAATTTTACTACCTCGACACTCCATTATATCAAAGGTCAATCATGCCTCCATGATCTAACATGCATGGATTCAGGACACATCTAACGCATCCATCTACGCATCCATCTAACTAACAGATCAACCGCAACAAACCTTCTTTCTTTTCAGGCCTACCTAGCAAGCTCACTTCACTTAGGCCATGGTGTGGACATTATTTTCATTGACTTCTCGAATGCCTTTGATCGAGTAAGCCACCCAAAGCTCCTCCACATTTGCAGAAGCCAAGGCTTTGGGGAGGAGATCTGTTTCTGGCTAGAGGCATTCATGTGGGGGCGGGGCTTTAAGGTGAGAGTAGGAAAGGCGAGCTCTGCATGGCAGCCAGCATGTATGAAGATCCAACTTGCTTAACATGTATGGAAAAGCAACCCTGCTGGCCTACACATGTCATGTTAGCGGGTTGCCTATTAAATTGCTTTCTGACTTTAATAAAATCTTAGTGACCACATAAAAAACAGAAACATTGCAGAGTTAAGTAACTATATAAACGGTTAAATAACTGGTTTTAGTCTATTTTTACCTCAATTTGCCCATTTTCGGCTGCACATAGCTCTACTTTGGACACTCTTTATCGTCCAATTGATACCTTTCCAGATGCGTCGAATCAAGATCTATCAAGAAATCATTCTCTCAATAGAATTTAATAACAAAAATTTTTGACGAAATATTTTTGTTGGAGAAAATAAACTCGCAGCGCAGAAGCTTATTGAAAAAGTTTTTTGAGGCTGTACGTTTTTCCTTTGAGGACACATCTAACGTGAGTCCTTTGAGGCTGTACGTTTTTTTAGTGAATGATCAAACCCTTTGCGGGTTTACAGCAAAAAACCGCATTGAAAACCATTGAACTGAGCGAGAATGGCATTGGTTTCTGAAGACTACTTTTCAACCCGTCACACCCCCCCATTATAATAATATAATGCTTTTCCTTCCAGATTATAAATGATTATAAAACGTTATAAATCATTTATAATCTTCTTGTTCCATGCAGCCAGTCACCTCCTCTATCATACAGGGAGGTGCAGCCAGTCCTATCCTCTTCAATGTTTACCTTCTGCCCTTAGCCTGGAGGCTGAATCAAATCCCTCGCCTCTCAAGCTGGTTCTATACAGATGATGTGAAGCTTGCCTCTCATGACCCAGGCTCCCTACAGGCTGGATTAGATGCGCTGGCTAGCTGGGTACTGGCCTGGCAGCTCCCAGTAGCTCCGGAAAAGTGCACCGCCCTCCATGCAGGCCCCGGCGCTTTGCCACCCTTCCTCCTAGGCGGCTTTCAGATCCCTTGCGCCCCCACTAATGCCGCCACCCGCGACCTTGGCCTCCTCTTCTGCCCTTCTCTAAGCCAAGGCCCGTGATCCAAATCCAAGAGCAGCGATTAACTCTGCCAACTCTGCTGCATATTTTGTGAAAAAATGCTTCAACTCGCCTACCTTCCGCCAGCCTCAATCTTGCCTACACCACATACATTCGCCCTCACCTGGAATATGTTCCTCAGGGTTCGGCCCCCTCCTGCAGAGAGGCAATTGGCAGCTTTGTTAAAAGTGCAAGGTGCAAAGGGCATTTGCAGTATCACATTTTTTAGGCGGACGGCGGGACAATGGGCGCTCTCCGCCATCTGGCTATGCTGGACGCTGCAAGGAGCTTTGGCTGGGAGAGTCTAAGAGAGGCGGCGGCTGCTTTCAGATCTAAGTCTTATCTCAACGTTGCCACAAACTAACAAAACGCGCTGCTCAGAGATGTCGACACGGTATTTTTGGGATACCGTCTTTTGTTCTTGATAAAAAATATCAGATTAGGTCAGATTATTTTTTTCCGTGCCATGCCATGCCGTGTCGAATACTGAATATCTCTACTGAGTTGGCTGCCACTGTATAAGGACACCGCTCAGCCCGACTTGCCCGATGTGCTCGGTGATAGCATTAGCCCAGCCGTCTTGCCTAGCTTGTTTGTTTTGCGAATCTTTTGTGGCAATTTGTACAGTGCTTAGCACATTCAAGTTTTCAATTTGAAACCGAAGGAAAAAATTGGAAACAAGTATAATGGCGCAAAGTGCAATAGGTGACCGCGAAGTTCATTTAACCAAAAACTGAAATATTGAAATGCATGAAAGTTTGTCACTCAACAGGATAACTCGGTGGTTTCTCCACCACCTTCAAAAGTAAGCACAGATTTGAATTGTTATATATGAATTGTGAACAAAAAACTCATGTCTTCTGTTCAAGTCCTATTAGTTAAGCCATTACGGATCAAATATTAAATGTTCAGGGATAAAACATTTCCTACTAAAAAATTAGATGTTTCAACTATTACTACCCCGCCAGGATCCAAGCAGCAAGCTCTAGCTTTCAGGAAAAAAAAAGTTGCCCAAATTTTGTTGAGAATTCGCAGGAAGGTGATTTGCTTTGATTTGCCTGCCAGGAAGAGCATCCATAGCCATCTGTACCAAATGAAATGAAATTGACATATAAAAAAGATTATTGCAACTATGAGAGTAATGCGTGATTGTGTTGATTTAATTCAGATACAAAAATATTATGGAGATAGATAATGTAAAATTAAGCATAACCAACAAAAATACCAAATAAGATTCATAATCAATCAGAAACCTGCTAAACTAGGATGAACAAATTTATCATTATATTTAGTAATTGGAAAAGATCAGTCTCAAAATGGTTAAATGAAGGGGAATATGATGACTCTTACCGAGGTCACTGGGGAAATGGATGGCACTTTTATTCTGCAATGATAACATACATGATTGGGCTGGGTAATATTTTCTATTTTCCGCAATATGTTGGTCAATATGGGATTTGGTTTGTGTTTGTATATCTATTATTTTTAGTACTTGTTGGATATCCACTGGCACTACTTGAATCATCATTAGCCCAATTCGCTTCAAAGGGACCCAACCGAATATACAAAAGACTTGTACCAGCATCATATGGCATAGGATTATGTTATTTCTACATAGCTTTTGGAATTGTTGTGTCATATCAGCCATTCAATGCATTGGGAATCTTCTACACAATATCAGCAATGAACCTTGACTGGAGTTGGTGTGATAATCCAACTCACTTTCCATCATCTTGGTCATCTTTGTACTGCTTTAATCCAAGAGACTATGGAATATGTGTAAAACAAACTCCATCACATCATCTTTACACAAAGGGCAATTGTTATAATGATACAACGGTTTTCAGTCACTTTGTAGGCGAATTGCAAAGATGTATACTGTCAGGTGAAGCATATAAAAATTCAGAGGAATACCGCGCATGCGCGTGGCAACTCAAATTAAAATTTGCGAGAAACCAAAGCAATGACAATTTTTTTCATTTAAAGCCCAACAATAATAATAATTGTTCAGACCTATTTGAGAAGAAATCATGCACTAAAATGTCTTTAGATGAAAGAGAATTTTATAATAACTGCACAAAAAGCATAAACAATATGCCTCCATTTACTGAAGCCATCATCAACATGGATCATAGATATGATACCAAAAATAAACAGACAAACGCCAATTTAATAGCCCAGTTACTAAATGAAGTTGATGAATCAAATCCTCAACTTATTGCTTTGATTATGGCACACAACTGTTGGTATAACGAACCAAATGAATACATCCATGAAGTTGACAATTGGCCATTATTAGCATGTTTGATTAGGCTGCATTGCAACCGCATGGATCATCCAAATCTTGGAAATGTTGAATGTATAAGACAAATGGTATCATTCTCCGAAAGTTATTCATCAGAAGAATTTTATGAATTCTTTTTTGGAAAACTGAATTTAAACGGTTGGAGATGGGAAGCTGGACCACTTATATCATTTTTAGTTGTGTGGATTGTTTCATTTGCATATGTTTACAATGATATTCACCAACTCGGCAAAATATCTATATATTCAAATTTTCTGCTTTTAATTCTGATAACTATAATAACTATTACAAGCCTATCTCAAAAAGGAGCATCAGTTGGTCTAAAAAAATTATTTAGCGTTCCTACTATGTGTCAGATTACAGATCCAAATCTTTATGTCAGTGCTCTTACAACAGTGTTTTTCAGCTTATCCTTGCAATGCGGTGGCCTTGCATTTATCAGTTCGTTTAATAAATTTTCTACAGACATAGCATTATTTACATTTTTAAGTGTGTTAACAGACTTTATATGTTCAGTAATATCCACTATTATAACATTTGCTATCATTGGCCATGCAGCATACAGCCTTGATATGTCATTTGATGAGTATACACAAGGGGCACCTAATACATTGGTCTTTGTAGCCATACCACAAGCTCTTTCATTACCATCATTTGGATCTTATGGGAAACTTTATGCATTTTTATTTTACTGCTTGGTCGTTCACTTAGGAATTCGTTCTGGTGCATTTACTACATTTGTGGCGATTGGGCTTTTATTTGATGAGTACAATGTTATGCGTAATTACCGACGGCTTTCATCAATATGTATGTGTCTATGCTTATGCCTTGCTGGTATACCTTTTGTATCTGTGTCAGGCGCTTACTTAAACTCAATTCTTTTCAGGACATTTAATGACATAGCCATTCCAATGGTAGCACTTAGTGCAATTACTGTTCCAATCTATTTCTATGGTTTGAACAATGTTATGAAAGATTTCGGTTTCATGGTTTCTTGTAAAAAACAGTGCCAAGCTAAAACAAACTATTTCAGCTATTGCATGTTTAAAGGACATGGGATATATTATTTGGCTGTTACACTATGGTTCATTGCCCCTGTGTTCATTGCTATGATTGTAATATTTGCAATATACCAAAGCATTATCAAAGCAAACGCATCATTTACGCCTTTTTTGGTAATTGACTACTGTTTAGGTCCAATTTCGATGATCATTGTTATTCTTTGGGGATGTCTCTACAGCTACATTGTGCAAAAAAGAAAATGCACCAGTCTTTGGAAATCAACTAAGCGGTGGC
Source organism: Ptycholaimellus sp. GST1_10 (assembly GCA_030248095.1). NCBI lineage: Eukaryota > Metazoa > Nematoda > Chromadorea > Chromadorida > Chromadoridae > Ptycholaimellus > Ptycholaimellus sp. GST1_10. The sequence continues at coordinate 40,600 of JASANA010008587.1, forward strand.
ATCCTGCAGATCTGAGTTACAGCCGTTTGTATCACATTGAAAACCCAGGTGAAACAGAAACAACCTTGCTTTCATCCAATGACAAAAACGATTTACCTAAAACAAACAAAACATGTTATTTCAGTTCTACCAGACGTTCTGCATCTCATCTTAAAATAAATTAATCGTAGGTTTAATTTATGCTAAATCCAATTCTTTAATTTACTTTATTAACGTTTATATAGTTTAATTGTAATGGTTGTTTAATTGAATTTAATTAATGTTTCTGTTGACTGGCTGCATGGAACAAGAAGATTATAGATGATTTCTAACGTTTTGTGATCGGTTATGATGTGGAAAGGAGAGAGCATTATATTATTATAATAGAGGAGTGTGACGGGTTGAAAAGTAGTCTTCAGAAACCAATGCCATTCTCGCTCGGTTCAATGGTTTTCAATGTCAAGGTTTTTTGCTGTAAACCCGCACGAAGGGTTTGATCGTTCACTAAAAAAACGTACAGCCTCAAAGGACTC
>JASANA010008588.1:0-17354 GCA_030248095.1 Ptycholaimellus sp. GST1_10
TCACGGGAATTGCAGCTTCTTGTTTGCAGTATTTATCTTCCAATAGGGCCCAAACTATGGTGCGGGAATAATTAATAAGTAATTTCTAATTGATATATGCACAACCAAAACAATTTTTTATAAAAAAATTGACTGAAATAGGCTAAATCAAAAAATTGAAAAATTGAACTTTTCAACCTGGTCCGCGCTTTAACATGCACTGGGAGCAGGCCAATTTTCAGTTCAATTTTTTATTTGGTCGTTTTCAATCAATTTTCAATAAAAAATTGTTCTAATTTTTACAATTATTAACTAGAAATGGTTATTTTTCACTTCCTGCACCTTGGGTGGTGCCGTATTAGAACAAAAATACTGCAAAGAAGAAACTGAAATTCTCGTGAGAATAATTCCCTGCCAGCTCGGTATTCCCTGTACTCGGCTTCAAAATTATTCCACAAGATTTCTCATCCCATCCCATTCATATGCTGGAAGCTGGAAATCAATAAAACCATGCCTTAAGCAGGCAGTCCTTTGTTGCCAATAAGGCTAAGAAGAAAGCAAAATGTAAAATATAGGTTGCGAGCCACGCATTGTCCCGACCAACGTTGTCATATATCCTTTAATGAGGCTCCAAGATTCATAGCCCACTCTGAGAAGAATATCGTTTTTTTACAAATCGTTCTACCGCATACCCTGCATTATTGGGGCGAATACAATTGCCACCTACGCCACACTCCCATCATGGACGATGATTGCCAGCTTTAAAGATACTGGTATCATCCTCCATGCTCCCATTCTCCTCAACACTGACATCACTGGCTCCTTTTCCAGGTCTAGCTAGGATTATCTCTTCCATCTTGCTTTTGACCACACACTCTGATCAGTGCAGGCAGAGTGGGGAAGCTGTTGCGTTGACGGAGAGACGGCACAGCGTCCTGCTACAACTATTCCATCACTTCGATCGACAGCAGACAATGCAACGACTTTTCGCCTCTCACTCCAGCATGCACCAGTCTTTCGGCCCCTACGAAAGGACAGTGAAAATGAAGAACGTTTTGCTGGTTTTTCTCACTTTCCTCGCACTCTTAACCTGCACCGGCATTGTTTTCTTGGCCGAATTTGTCTGCTATTTTTGCGCGGCCGAAGGCCGCCTGCCGCGGAGGGCAGGGCAGGGCAGTCAGAGCTCCGTAGGCCGGAGGGCATGGGTGCGGAGGCCCCGGAGCGTAGCCTAGCATGCGAAGCAGGCTCGGCGACGCGTGGGGGCCGTCGCACCGGGGCCCGGCGGCCGGAGGAGCTCTGGCGCCCTGCCCGAAGCGGCGGGCGGCCAAGGCCAGCTTAAGCAGTTACCCCATTTTTGCGTCCGTCTGTCCGCATATATATATATATATATATATATATATATATATATATATATATATATATATATATATATATATATATATATATATATATATATATATATATATATATATGTGTGTCCCCAGCCCGTACTCCGCCGGTTTTTCAACGAAATTGGCTGATTTTAATTTCCTGAATGTATATGCTTCACGCCCTGTATTTGTTATTCCCTGTACTCGGCTTCAAAATTATTCCACAAGATTTCTCATCCCATCCCATTCATATGCTGGAAGCTGGAAATCAATAAAACCATCCCTTAAGCAGGCAGTCCTTTGTTGCCAATAAGGCTAAGAAGAAAGCAAAATGTAAAATATAGGTTGCGAGCCACGCATTGTCCCGACCAACGTTGTCATATATCCTTTAATGAGGCTCCAAGATTCATAGCCCACTCTGAGAAGAATATCGTTTTTTTACAAATCGTTCTACCGCATACCCTGCATTATTGGGGCGAATACAATTGCCACCTACGCCACACTCCCATTCTCCTCAACACTGACATCACTGGCTCCTTTTCCAGGTCTAGCTAGGATTATCTCTTCCATCTTGCTTTTGACCACACACTCTGATCAGTGCAGGCAGAGTGGGGAAGCTGTTGCGTTGACGGAGAGACGGCACAGCGTCCTGCTACAACTATTCCATCACTTCGATCGACAGCAGACAATGCAACGACTTTTCGCCTCTCACTCCAGCATGCACCAGTCTTTCGGCCCCTACGAAAGGACAGTGAAAATGAAGAACGTTTTGCTGGTTTTTCTCACTTTCCTCGCACTCTTAACCTGCACCGGCATTGTTTTCTTGGCCGAATTTGTCTGCTATTTTTCACTCAATTTGATGCGCATCTACAAAGTTGCCTTCTTCCGTCTGTAGCTTTGGTGTGAAGTTTTGATCTATGCTTCTGCCACAAGGTCTAGGAGGAGTAAGGCAATGCATGACTAGGGAGGGGGCTGGCCAAAGGCGTATTGAACACCGTCCAGGCCAGGTTCAGCGTTGTTCCAGAAGCAGGGCATGTAGCAGACGGGGCCCCAGTCCGGCGCCGACTGCACCCAAACACCCCCCGACGATGCCGCGTCCGTCTCGAACACTATCACCTCAACTCCTTCGCCCTCCCAGCCATGAGCCAAAGAGACTGATGATGATTGGCAACGTCATTAGTCGAGCCCGCTGGACCTAAAAGGCTCGGCGGTACGTAGAGCGTGGTCATGGGGCCCAGTGTGGACCAGTAGCGACCGATGTTGTAGCCATTGACCAGCACTGCCCCATGGCTCCAGTCCTTTAGAAAACCCCTTTTTAGTACTTCAAAACAATCTCAGAAGGAAATCCAGCCTTGACGTTGAGCCAGTTGAGCTGAGGCGAGGCAGCGTTTGCTGGGATGGGCTGCGCAAAGCGGTAGAAAGTCGGCAGACTCTGTTGCTGGAAGCCATTGACAGGCGCCCACTTGTTGCTCCCAGCCAACACCTCCGTTTGACTCCTCCAGACTTGCCCTCTTTAGGAAGAGGAAGGGAAGAAAGAGGAGGGGTAAGAAGGACGCATTGAAGGTGATGGAGTAGGCGTTCCAGCCGGAGAGGAATCCGTTGTTGCCGTGGCGGGAGCCGGTGACGAGGACGGAGCCGGTGATGCCCTTCTTCTCCGTGTTCAAGCTCTGCGTGTAGCCGAAGTCGTAGTTGGCCCGCCCCAGGTTCTCCGCCACCATCACCACATCGTTCATGGCCTCCGATCATTTGCTTAGGTGAACCTCTTAGCATAAAGAGAGGAAATGAACCAGATGCAGAGGGTGGCTGAATGCGATGAGTTTGTTCTCTTGGAATGTATTGTAAACGGTGCGCACCACAGCTCCATTGACGATCCACTGGCATCGGTCTGCGCAGTAGACCACGAAATGCAGCAGGCAGGGGCCGGGTATCGACTTTCTGCAAGATCAGTTTATGGCATTTTTGCTTTGAGCGCTGAAAAGAACTCAGAAGAACCGGTAAGCAACATAGCCGACAGACTGGTCCAAGTTTTCCATGTTAGTTAGTTGATAGATGTAGTGCGAAGTGAATTCCTCCATGGCGTCTAAAAGGCTGACCGAATAGAGTGCCTTCATAGGCTCTCCTACAATCACCAAAACCATCATGTTAAAGTAAGTAGAGTCTGGACCGTGGCCACCTTTGACCAGAGGCGCTTCTGGCTTTTCTCGAACAGCCTCAGCTTGGGCTTTGAGCGCTGGTGTTACACTTGTCGCAAAATCTGGGTTATATTGTTTCATCAGGTCCTGCAGTGCCAGAAATTCTGCTTCAAGCTAAATTTCGAACCTAATAAGTCGAATTTTCTAAAATTTTATCTTGTATCTTCCCATGTTATTAAAACTTGTGTTAAAATATACAGCTCTTGAAAATGCCGTTTCATGGGCACTACATTGAGGATGGGAAGAAAACTTGAAGGATGAAGAATTTGGTGCGCGTCTGCAAATCCTCGGAGACCATGCAATCGTAGTCATAGGAGGTCGTCGTAGGCTGATAGCCGGGAGCACCCTCAGGGTAACTGCAACCATTTGCCCTCCCAAGGGCTCCTTTCAATCTGAAAGAGGGGCAGGAGGACGGATCGTATCGGGTGTAGTTCTTGTTGGCGCCGTTCATGAAGGCGAAGTTGGTGCCGCCGTAGAACATGTAGAGGTTGAAGGAGGAGCCGCGCTCCAGGATGAGGCGGAGGGAGGCGTTGAACTTCTCCACCGCCCACAGGTGATGCTTCTGGCCCCAGTGGTCGAACCAGCCCGTCCAGAACTCCCCGATCATCAGCGGACGGTTCGGCTGGTCGGTCGAATTTATTTGCCCACATTTTGAGTCTATTTATACAATGGTACACCTGAATGGCTTGCAAGGCGTCCAGGCTTTGAGCAGCGTTCTCTTGGAAATTGACGACGGTGTAGAGGTCGGGCAGCGTTCCGTTGATCAGCCAATAGATGCCGTCCGAGGTAAAGAGCAGCTCCTTTATGCCTCAAAGCCCACCTTTAGCATTCGGAGCTGGTTGGCATAAAAATGAACCATTTTTGAGGTGCTGATTGCGCATCCAGGTCAGATACGGGCGACTGGCCCCATAGGCTCCGTACTCATTCTCCACCTCAACTCCTTCCCTCAAATGCGGTTGCCAATGAGTTCTAGGAAGAAGACACCTGAACAGCGATGATGGGTCCTCCGTTGGAGTGCTGGTAGGGGACGATCATGGGCAGCAGTTTGGCGAAGTAGCGCTCCACTGCATCCGTGTATCCCTTGTAGAGGGTGCGAACCTTTCAGTAGAGCACAGAGAGTCAAGGTCAGGTCAAAAATAAAAAAAAATCGAATGTCAACGCGCATGTTTGAGTCCTTCATAAGCCAGAAGGGATGGCCGCCCCACTCCCACTCGGCGCAGATGTAGGGCCCGGGGCGGTAGATGATGTAGAGGCCGGCCTTCTGGGCCAGGCGCAGGAAGCCGATCAGGTCCAGCATCCCGGAGAACTGCAAGCCGAACCGTTCGCTTCCAAGAAGTGGGGTAAAGGGGGGCAGTAACATCGTACTGGCCAGGATAGGGCTCATGGAGGTTCCAGGGTGAGTAGATGGTGACGGTGTTGAGGCCGGCTGCCTTGGCCAGGTTGAGCACCGTCTGCCAGGACTCTGGCTGGACGCGGAAGTAGTGGATGCTCCCGCTGAATATTTTGAACGGCTTTCCGTCCAGGCTGAATGTTGAACCTGATATTTGATCGATTAAATGAAATGAATTGAATGAGTTGAATGAGAAAGGGATTGTGGCAACCCTCAGCTACTAGCGTGCCTGATATCCGGTTCACGAGAGCGCCAGCAAGGAAGGGCAGAAACAGCTTCATCTCTGCCGGTGATAGATCAGCTCTTCAAGTTAATCAACGTGATATAAGAGACTGATGCGGAGCATATTTATATATGAGTTAACCACTTCTGCCATCCATATCCTATGCATCACGACGTATCTAGGCAAAACATGTGATAAGACTGTTTGCCAAAGTTTGCTCTGACGTTAGCCAATGTGGCTCAATGTTTTTGCGGGTGTGTCGGCAGACATAGAATATATGAGTTTTCATTCTATTGTAAATTCTTTGACAAACTTGAATTAGACGAGGTAAAATATTGGCCAAGATAAGCTTAATTATAGTTATAATAATTATAGTCATAATTAAGATACAAAAGTAATTTTAAAAAAGAACTAAAACTTCGGATTTATTTTAACAATAGATTAATCAATTTGAAAAGAAACCGATATTGAGACCATTTATGCATGAAGCGAAGTTGCAGAGGGGAAGAAACCAACGAGAAACGTATGAGCTATTCCACTGGCGTCATCAAGCGTCCCTGTAGTGTAATGGTTAGCACCCAGGACTCTGAATCCTGTAATCTCAGTTCGAATCTGGGCAGGGGCTTCTTTTATTTATCATTTTTTTCCTTTTTTCATTTTTAATTTTAATTTAATCACCATAAAAAGTAATAATTAGCCATCAAACGTATTTCAAAATAAAAGGGCTTAATCATTTAACTTTGGTGGGGGTCAATAAATGGGCGAGATGGTGTAGAGCAGCCTTGATCACAGGCAAGGACGGCTGAGGCAGTGGGTGAGGTGGCCGGGATTCAGCTCTCTGTTCGCGATTCATCGTGGGGGTCAATAAATGGGCGAGATGGTGTAGAGCAGCCTTGATCACAGGCAAGGACGGCTGAGGCAGTGGGTGAGGTGGCCGGGATTCAGCTCTCTGTTCGCGATTCATCGTGGGGGTCAATAAATGGGCGAGATGGTGTAGAGCAGCCTTGATCACAGGCAAGGACGGCTGAGGCAGTGGGTGAGGTGGCCGGGATTCAGCTCTCTGTTCGCGATTCATCGTGGGGGTCAATAAATGGGCGAGATGGTGTAGAGCAGCCTTGATCACAGGCAAGGACGGCTGAGGCAGTGGGTGAGGTGGCCGGGATTCAGCTCTCTGTTCGCGATTCATCGTGGGGGTCAATAAATGGGCGAGATGGTGTAGAGCAGCCTTGATCACAGGCAAGGACGGCTGAGGCAGTGGGTGAGGTGGCCGGGATTCAGCTCTCTGTTCGCGATTCATCGTGGGGGTCAATAAATGGGCGAGATGGTGTAGAGCAGCCTTGATCACAGGCAAGGACGGCTGAGGCAGTGGGTGAGGTGGCCGGGATTCAGCTCTCTGTTCGCGATTCATCGTGGGGGTCAATAAATGGGCGAGATGGTGTAGAGCAGCCTTGATCACAGGCAAGGACGGCTGAGGCAGTGGGTGAGGTGGCCGGGATTCAGCTCTCTGTTCGCGATTCATCGTGGGGGTCAATAAATGGGCGAGATGGTGTAGAGCAGCCTTGATCACAGGCAAGGACGGCTGAGGCAGTGGGTGAGGTGGCCGGGATTCAGCTCTCTGTTCGCGATTCATCGTGGGGGTCAATAAATGGGCGAGATGGTGTAGAGCAGCCTTGATCACAGGCAAGGACGGCTGAGGCAGTGGGTGAGGTGGCCGGGATTCAGCTCTCTGTTCGCGATTCATCGTGGGGGTCAATAAATGGGCGAGATGGTGTAGAGCAGCCTTGATCACAGGCAAGGACGGCTGAGGCAGTGGGTGAGGTGGCCGGGATTCAGCTCTCTGTTCGCGATTCATCGTGGGGGTCAATAAATGGGCGAGATGGTGTAGAGCAGCCTTGATCACAGGCAAGGACGGCTGAGGCAGTGGGTGAGGTGGCCGGGATTCAGCTCTCTGTTCGCGATTCATCGTGGGGGTCAATAAATGGGCGAGATGGTGTAGAGCAGCCTTGATCACAGGCAAGGACGGCTGAGGCAGTGGGTGAGGTGGCCGGGATTCAGCTCTCTGTTCGCGATTCATCGTGGGGGTCGATAAATGGGCGAGATGGTGTAGAGCAGCCTTGATCACAGGCAAGGACGGCTGAGGCAGTGGGTGAGGTGGCCGGGATTCAGCTCTCTGTTCGCGATTCATCGTGGGGGTCAATAAATGGGCGAGATGGTGTAGAGCAGCCTTGATCACAGGCAAGGACGGCTGAGGCAGTGGGTGAGGTGGCCGGGATTCAGCTCTCTGTTCGCGATTCATCGTGGGGGTCAATAAATGGGCGAGATGGTGTAGAGCAGCCTTGATCACAGGCAAGGACGGCTGAGGCAGTGGGTGAGGTGGCCGGGATTCAGCTCTCTGTTCGCGATTCATCGTGGGGGTCAATAAATGGGTGAGATGGTGTAGAGCAGCCTTGATCACAGGCAAGGACGGCTGAGGCAGTGGGTGAGGTGGCCGGGATTCAGCTCTCTGTTCGCGATTCATTGTGGGGGTCAATAAATGGGCGAGATGGTGTAGAGCAGCCTTGATCACAGGCAAGGACGGCTGAGGCAGTGGGTGAGGTGGCCGGGATTCAGCTCTCTGTTCGCGATTCATCGTGGGTGTCAATAAATGGGCGAGATGGTGTAGAGCAGCCTCGATCACAGGCAAGGACGGCTGAGGCAGTGGGTGAGGTGGCCGGGATTCAGCTCTCTGTTCGCGATTCATCGTGGGGGTCAATAAATGGGCGAGATGGTGTAGAGCAGCCTTGATCACAGGCAAGGACGGCTGAGGCAGTGGGTGAGGTGGCCGGGATTCAGCTCTCTGTTCGCGATTCATCGTGGGGGTCAATAAATGGGCGAGATGGTGTAGAGCAGCCTTGATCACAGGCAAGGACGGCTGAGGCAGTGGGTGAGGTGGCCGGGATTCAGCTCTCTGTTCGCGATTCATCGTGGGGGTCAATAAATGGGCGAGATGGTGTAGAGCAGCCTTGATCACAGGCAAGGACGGCTGAGGCAGTGGGTGAGGTGGCCGGGATTCAGCTCTCTGTTCGCGATTCATCGTGGGGGTCAATAAATGGGCGAGATGGTGTAGAGCAGCCTTGATCACAGGCAAGGACGGCTGAGGCAGTGGGTGAGGTGGCCGGGATTCAGCTCTCTGTTCGCGATTCATCGTGGGGGTCAATAAATGGGCGAGATGGTGTAGAGCAGCCTTGATCACAGGCAAGGACGGCTGAGGCAGTGGGTGAGGTGGCCGGGATTCAGCTCTCTGTTCGCGATTCATCGTGGGTGTCAATAAATGGGCGAGATGGTGTAGAGCAGCCTCGATCACAGGCAAGGACGGCTGAGGCAGTGGGTGAGGTGGCCGGGATTCAGCTCTCTGTTCGCGATTCATCGTGGGGGTCAATAAATGGGCGAGATGGTGTAGAGCAGCCTTGATCACAGGCAAGGACGGCTGAGGCAGTGGGTGAGGTGGCCGGGATTCAGCTCTCTGTTCGCGATTCATCGTGGGGGTCAATAAATGGGCGAGATGGTGTAGAGCAGCCTTGATCACAGGCAAGGACGGCTGAGGCAGTGGGTGAGGTGGCCGGGATTCAGCTCTCTGTTCGCGATTCATCGTGGGGGTCAATAAATGGGCGAGATGGTGTAGAGCAGCCTTGATCACAGGCAAGGACGGCTGAGGCAGTGGGTGAGGTGGCCGGGATTCAGCTCTCTGTTCGCGATTCATCGTGGGGGTCAATAAATGGGCGAGATGGTGTAGAGCAGCCTTGATCACAGGCAAGGACGGCTGAGGCAGTGGGTGAGGTGGCCGGGATTCAGCTCTCTGTTCGCGATTCATCGTGGGGGTCAATAAATGGGCGAGATGGTGTAGAGCAGCCTTGATCACAGGCAAGGACGGCTGAGGCAGTGGGTGAGGTGGCCGGGATTCAGCTCTCTGTTCGCGATTCATCGTGGGTGTCAATAAATGGGCGAGATGGTGTAGAGCAGCCTCGATCACAGGCAAGGACGGCTGAGGCAGTGGGTGAGGTGGCCGGGATTCAGCTCTCTGTTCGCGATTCATCGTGGGGGTCAATAAATGGGCGAGATGGTGTAGAGCAGCCTTGATCACAGGCAAGGACGGCTGAGGCAGTGGGTGAGGTGGCCGGGATTCAGCTCTCTGTTCGCGATTCATCGTGGGGGTCAATAAATGGGCGAGATGGTGTAGAGCAGCCTTGATCACAGGCAAGGACGGCTGAGGCAGTGGGTGAGGTGGCCGGGATTCAGCTCTCTGTTCGCGATTCATCGTGGGGGTCAATAAATGGGCGAGATGGTGTAGAGCAGCCTTGATCACAGGCAAGGACGGCTGAGGCAGTGGGTGAGGTGGCCGGGATTCAGCTCTCTGTTCGCGATTCATCGTGGGGGTCAATAAATGGGCGAGATGGTGTAGAGCAGCCTTGATCACAGGCAAGGACGGCTGAGGCAGTGGGTGAGGTGGCCGGGATTCAGCTCTCTGTTCGCGATTCATCGTGGGGGTCAATAAATGGGCGAGATGGTGTAGAGCAGCCTTGATCACAGGCAAGGACGGCTGAGGCAGTGGGTGAGGTGGCCGGGATTCAGCTCTCTGTTCGCGATTCATCGTGGGGGTCAATAAATGGGCGAGATGGTGTAGAGCAGCCTTGATCACAGGCAAGGACGGCTGAGGCAGTGGGTGAGGTGGCCGGGATTCAGCTCTCTGTTCGCGATTCATCGTGGGGGTCAATAAATGGGCGAGATGGTGTAGAGCAGCCTTGATCACAGGCAAGGACGGCTGAGGCAGTGGGTGAGGTGGCCGGGATTCAGCTCTCTGTTCGCGATTCATCGTGGGGGTCAATAAATGGGCGAGATGGTGTAGAGCAGCCTTGATCACAGGCAAGTACGGCTGAGGCAGTGGGTGAGGTGGCCGGGATTCAGCTCTCTGTTCGCGATTCATCTGTGCAGCTGCTTATGCTTCGCAGTTTACCTAGTCTCAGCCACCTATACTGGACCCTATGTTTCGCTACGCCAGGTTTCCCTGCTTATAACCATAGCTTCTAAGGCCCATATGCATTGCTTTGAGGACTCGCTGTGCGCCTGGTATATGGCTGTTGTCTGTGAGACGTTGTTAGAAAGGCTGGACCTATACGAATTTTTGCGGATACCAAGCAGCACCCTGAACTTCAGCAACTGGTTTGAATTTTGGTTGTCCCCGTCATAGTTTCATTTCCTAGGCATTGAATTCAGTCTACCCTCCACCCGCCCAGTGTAAATTTTGCCTAAGGCATCTTCTCATTTAGGCCCCTCCTGGTCTGCATCTTTGTGCATCCTCTCTTCAGTCTGGCTGTGGAGTCCCGGGAGCTGCGCTGGGCAGTGTTTCTGGGCATCTGTCTTCGTTTCCTGATTGGGGCCGGGACACGACTGCCGCGCCGGGTGAGACATCTCAGGCCCTGCCCAACCTCCAACAAGAAAATGAGCAGCAACAGATGGGTCGGTGGACGGCGGCGCTTTGGCTTGCCCCACTCTTCCTAGAGCTCGTCCTCTGCCTGCACATCCTCTGCGCTTTTATCACTCCTGCCAATCCTCCAAAGTTCAGCTTGCCCATCGTCCTTGGTATCCACTTTGGAAGAATGGGCCGAAAGGCTTATTTATATATCTTTTAAATCGCCCTCTCGCCTCTCAAAAATTATTGATGGGTGTCTTGAAGATCGGATTGGGCTTTGCTATGGTGCTTTCTTGCCGCTACTTTCATCCATCAGGCATTCGCGAGTCTTTCAGAAAACTTATTTTGCCAGACGCTTTTATGCTAGCTTCGCTACAGCAGTCATTTTGTGCCTGATATCATTGATGGCCGAGATCATTCTTCATTGACATTCACTTTTTCAGCTTTTCTTAGTGTGGTGGCTTGTCGTAGCGTGCTTTTTTTACTGCCTATGCCATGGAGATGGATTTGCTTGAACAAAATCAATGCTGATGGAAACTGAAGTATAAGACATATGATGGTCAAAAAACACTTGGCAAAACCTATTAAATTGTGATGCAGCTAATTTCATAGCCTATCAGAAAAACCGGTGAGTAAAAACCGGATAAAGCGCCAAGCAAAGGTAGCAAACCAAATCGCGCCGAGCTAGCAAGGCTGAGCCTGAGAAGGAGTGCTAAATTGCCGGCCATTTCGGGTTAATCCTCTCAAACTAATCTCAGGTGATCGAAAGCGTAAACTCCATTGAACCTCAATGCCAAAGGCGACATATATTTTGCGCTTTAAATCACTAAAAAGAAACATTCCTATTCCCCTCAACTAAGCACAACTGTATCAAAGGAACATTTCATAAGAGTAGATGAAAAGTGGTTCCCCGCCGACGAAGCACCCCCAATATGAGAGTGGGGTCAGTTTACTCTTTCCTGTTGGATATTGTAAAAATGAATTGACAAAGAGGCTAATTTAGCCAATTTCGACGTCATTTTTTGGATGTTTAGTTTGAAAATTTAAACCTTGTTTGTCCCAGTCTCCCTCTACCCCCTATTAAAACCTGATAACGCGCTAGCTCATGACACGTATTGATGCTAACTTTTTATTGAAGCAGGTCAAGATGCAGTGATTCACTTGATCTATTCCGCTTAGCGTCCTACATAGTTTGCGGAAATTTTATGCACAGATTTGTTCCATGCACATTAATTAGGATTTTCCTCAACTTCCGAAAACCAAAGGACAAACAATCATTTTTGCAGCATAAACAAGAAGAATGATGTAATTGGGAGGCGAAGTCTTAGATCAGTTAGAATGAGCAGTTAGTGTTGGACCTGACCGCATCCATATTATTGTAACTCAATTCGTGTGACGTTCAACTGCTAGAAAGGCAGCAAGTTGGCAGCAGTTTGTGCCATTTAAGGATTCTAATGCCATTTGTGCCATTTTGTTTTACATACCATATTTGTTTTTTCCAGGTTCTGGGTCCTACGACAGCGAAGAATGTGGGAAACAATGGGAGGCGTACAGGAAGGAACAGAGGAGTAAATGAATGATGGAAGAGGGAATGACTCGTAACAGATCACAGAAGTTTTCATGAGGAATGGGAAATGTTTTGGATTGGTTAACTCTTAGGTTTCGATTGGGATATGGACAGGGGATAGGGTGGGTCCTAGGGTTTTGTTGGAAGCTCGTGTTAAAACGGGGCGTAGTTGTAGTACTCTTCTTCGGGCTGCAAATTAACATCTCTATAACTGTCTTTTTCCAAATCAACTCTCCATCACCGATTTTCCCAGAAAAAACTTCTTACATTAAAATAGTCACGAGGATTTGCTCTTGTTCTAGAACATTCCATTTGAAATTTATACTACAATAAATTAAATAGGTCAAGCAAGAACCGGAGGTGGGGGCAGAGACGAGAGGACGAAATCCAGGATGGTGGCCTCCTTCCCAGCTTCGTTCTTCACATCCACCTCCTGCAACTCTTCTAGGTGGACTGAGATAGAGAGGGCAAGCATAGAAAGTATGAGCCTGGGTGAGAGGCTGGTAGCCGTCCTTCTCAGCAGTGATCTCATAGCGTCCGGGGGTGAGGAGGCGGAAGTAGTCGCCGTCGTCGCCGCTGGTGACGGTGTGCTTGATGATGAAGGGGTGGGCGGCGCTCACGTTGCGCACCCAGATGCTGGCCTCCGAGATAGGGTTCCGGTTCTCGTCCACCACGAAGCCCTTCACACCCTCGTGCACCTCCAACCAGCTTCTTTTGAGAGTACTTTCGAGATATGACTTGAGAGCTGGAGAACCTGAGCGAGGAAGTTGAGGAGGGCGGGCTTGTTGTCCTGCCAGTACTGGGGGAGGGTGTCGGGGGCCGGGAACTTGGTGCAGGAGAGCTCCAGGGTGATCTCGAAGCAGTTGGTGGCCAGGTAGTTGAAGTCCTAGATGGCTCCTGCTCTTGGAGAGGGCGGAAGAAGATGAGGAGGAGGTCAAGTGAACTTGCATGCCGCCCTTGACGGAGTACCAGCGGGCGCCGTTGGTGATGCCGCCGTGCTTGGCGAAGTTGTCGTGGGCGCCGGTGCCGTCGCAGCTGGGCCGGTTCACATCCGCCATGTTCGCGTGCGCATGACTGTAGGACAGGGCCAAGTCCCTCCAATCATCCTCTCCTTGCCTCACCAACGGATGACGGAGGAAGTGTGAAGGAACCTGAAGGTGGTGTCGTCGAAGGTCTTGGTCTCATCCTGGGTGGCCTCGCCCTCGTCGGAGAGGTCGAAGGGGTAGTTGGCCACCAGATCACCCTCGTGCAGGTTGGCTGAGAGGACGAAGGGACGGGCCAGGATCCAGTTGGCCACCGCCACCGTCTCCGGCTGGTGCCTTGACAAGTTACTGGAGCATATTTAGTAGAATGCCTAAAGTAAGGATAGAGAACCGAGAAGCATCGTCATTGAGCAGTCCCATGAGGTGGTCGAAGATCTTGATGCCGCGCTCACGGAGCTTGAAGAAGATGGTGTCCAGGTCGGGGAAGTCTCGGTTGAGGTCCACTCCATTCGCGTTCTCTCGCCCCAGCAGCCAGACATTGGACCCACTCCCGCTCTCCACCCCCTTACCCGCCTTCAATTCCATTTGTGGTCCGATTACAATTTTGAACTAGAATCATCAATCTTCAAACAAGATGGAAAAGGGAGAATTTCGTTCCTACATTGGATTGATAGGCCTGCTCATAGCCGTCGGGGTTCATGGTGGGCATGAGGTGGATGTGGGTGGTGGAAATGAGGCGCTTCACGGCCTCGTCTCCGCTCTTCCAGCTGGAGCAGAGGAAGTCGGCGAGGTGTAGGATGAGCTCCTTGCCCACCACTTCGTTCCCGTGCATATTCCCCACATACTTGAACTCGGGCTTCACTGCAACCAAACTAGCCTAATTGGCACATGGGCGTTTCTAATTATTCTGTCTCTAGCATCTATTTGCACATGCCCTAAAAAGAGGAGGGAAGAAAGAGGGCCAGTAAAGCCTTCCGCACGAGCTCTGACGTCAGTCAAAATCAATACGGCCGCTTAGAAACCCTATGGTCCCCTGTCTTCTTTTTCACCCTCTTTTGATGCAGACATTTTCATCGTCAGTCACTAATTAATATTATTCGGGAAATGTCATTTCACAAAAAATTTTTCTGAAATTTTTATAATCTAGGAGATTTGAACTAATTTCAAGCAAGATGAAAAGTTAATAGCCCAGAAAGCTACATTTTGCCGACGGATGGTAGATATAAAAGCAGTACGTAGCTGATGATTAGAGGGAATGCCGGGCTGGCCGGGCTTGGTGGTGAACTCCAGCACAAGCAGTTCCCGCCCCTCCACCGACTGGCCCACAGAATAGACATTCGTGATGTTTGGACAGGCTGCCACCACCTCCGCCAGAGCCTTCACCGTCTTCTCGTAGTTGTGATGCTCTCCTGCCTACAATCACTCCTTCTGTCACCTTCCTCTTTACCAAACTCCTCTCTCCTTTCCGACAAAGTGCCAATGAAGGATGCGGGGGAAACCTGGAAGGCTGTCGCCAGCCCGGAGAGGAGGAGCAGAGAAAGCGCTTTCATGCCGAGCATCTGCTGGTGAGGCTATGCGACTGCCTCACGATCCAGAGTGAGCCTGGCCGCGGGGGGCCTCAGCTACGGGGAGGGGGGCAGGGGCAAGAGGGGAGAAAGGGAATGGATCGATGCTGAGGCTCTCCTCCGCTTTTTCAGCACACCCCCGCACATGGCGTTCCCCTCCCTTATCCATGGAGGCAGCAGCCCCCCGCCTCTCAAGGCTAACACTCCTCCTATACATATTCTTCTCCATTCTTCACCCCTCAGACAACTCATGCTTTCCACACCTTTCTAGCTGGCAAAGTAGATGCAGCCTGATTAGGCGGCTGGGTAATGTTGCGTTGTTGTCTGTGCTGGATGCAGACATGTTTTTGGTTGTATTAAAAATAATGCAATTTCGGAAAGTGGAAACAAATGGGAAGTATTCAGCCGGAAAAGCATTCAGCCATATGAATTCATCTCCTTCATGTTGTAGCCGGCAATACATGATCAGCATTCTGTGAAGTACTGCCCTAGCACAAAAGTAAAGGGAAACGTTTTGAATAAATAATATTTCAATTGGAAAACGCGGACAACAAAAACCGAGCTGGAAAGAGATCATGGTTGGAGGGATAGAAGAATTGCTTCAGGTGACAATCGGAGGCCTGTTCCTGCGCAGCATCCACAGGCGTCTTCTCCGCGGAGAATGGCGCTGAGTGAGCAGAAGGCCCCTGTCTCCTAGGTACAGAGACGACGACTCTACACGCCCGCTTTTGCCTTGTCTCTAAAAAATCTTGGCAATTCTCGGATAATATCAGGTAAGTGTGAATCAGTCAAAGTTCGTCAAATTTCGTCTAAGCTCGTCAATTATAGCAAAACAAGTCACATCGATTGTCCGATTGCGAGACCTTGACGGCTAGGGTGGCTGGAAACAGGTGGTAGGAGGCAGTGTGGGCAGGTCGTTGACGGGTTCTGCTCATTTTATGGGCCAGGACGCGACCAGTTGGCCCACTGAAGCTGGCCTGACTGGGACCCATCGGCGGCAGGCGCCAGCTGGAGCCCAGTCCCCGGTCTTTTCTCAAAACGCTCCTCTTACTCAATATCCCCTCATTTTCAGACTGTCAGTCAGAAGCAACCTGTCCAGTGCATACGGCCTAGGTCGCCAGGAATGGGGCGGAATATATCTGGTGGGTTGGAGGGTGATGAGGAAGTGGGTTTCGTCTACGATCAATATTTCATCCTCGGCGCGGGCTGAGGCTGGCTGAACTGGCAGAAAATAGCCAACTCCTGGCCGCTGCAGCCAATTAGCTTCCTCCTAGAGGCGGGGAATCGGTAGGAGAACCAAATTGCCGGCTCTTATCTTTCCCAGGAAGCTGCCCTGTGGGCCATTGATGACCTGCGGAAAATGCAAGGCTCTGCTTCGCTCTCTCGTCACATTTTGAGGAGCTCTTGGAATAGGATTTTTGGCCTAAAACGCTTGTCCCTTTTGCCCTGTTTGATGTTTTGCCCCAGCAAATGTGAGTGTATTCTAGACAGACCTGAGGAGGAGGTAGAGCTGGAGGTGGAGCAGGAGTATGCACTGGTGAAGGGGCATAGCGAACGCGGATCATCTTGAGTCTTCTGGGCGTCTCGGTGACCTGAGCGCCGCCGGTGGGCAGGAGCAGGAGCATGGAGGCAGCCAGGAGCAAGGGGCCCATTTGAAGAGCAGCAGGGCATTCGAAGGTGGCCTAATCGGAGCAGTCTTTTGCGACGCGAGCAGGACTAATGGCCTGGTTGCACTTTCTTCCGCCCCCTCCCCCTCCTTCTTGCAGTTGAGGTAGGCAGGTGGAGGAAGGTCGATGAGGAGTGAAGGAGGGATGGGCTGCAATGGAGGCGCAGTGTCCTGCTGCGGTTGCGCAAACTGGGGGCACAGGACAACCGGACGTGTCCATTTCAGCCGCCTCCACAATCTGTCCTCCTATTGTGCCTGCTGCATTTAAAGCCTGCCTGTTGGTGCCTTTGCCACCTTTGATTGAAAGGTGGGGAAGGGAAATTGGGGGCGGATTTATAGCCGTTCTTAGGCCTACAATAGTGCGGCGCTGACCTACATTCCTCTCCAACAACCCGAGCTGCTCTCTCTCACCAACCTCAGCAGAATACGCATGCACATGAACGTAGTGCGAGGACCGGTACGTGACTTGAGCAGAGAGGAAGGCGAGTGTCATGCCTGGGCAGCACAGTCAAACAAGAGGCACTGGGTCACTTTTTGTTCCAGAAATCAAAGCCGGGCGGTGAGACGGCATGGTTGTGATGGCGGAAGAAGGTGGTCCAGGGACTGCCGGGGCGCGGGGCTGGGGCTTTGGGGGCTGGGGGGCTGGGGCTGCCAGACTGGGTAGACGGGCCGGGACGTAGGCGGAGAGTCTGGGCAGCGGCTGGGCAGGGGGGAGGCCGTCGGCCATGGCAGATGAGAGGCTGGTGCTGGGCTGGAAGATGCCGCTCCGGGGTCGGTAGACGGCCTCCCAGGAGGATTGAGCATCGGCCACGGCTTTGCTGAAATGTTTGATCAATATGAAGGAGTGAACAAAAAGGGTTGGGACAGGGATGGAGAGGCGGTGAGAAGAAGGAGGGGATAGGGGTGAGTGAGAAGAGGAATTACGCCCAGGAGGAGGGGACGGGTGGCAAGGGTGGAATGGACCAGCTCTCCC
>JASANA010008590.1:0-10201 GCA_030248095.1 Ptycholaimellus sp. GST1_10
TATATTTCAAAAACCAAAAGTTTTTGTTTTTTAAGTTTTTTTATTCAGGTAAAACATGGGCTTAGTCTTAGCCTTAGACTTACACACATGGGCGGCAGTTCAACAAATGGGCTCAACTGGCTACCCAGAATTGAGCACCATGTTATACTAGTTGCACTTGGGGGGGATCCTGGTCATCGATTTCGGTGAACAGTATCCCCCCCCCCCCAAATGCCAAAATCCCTTGATTGATGACCAGTATCCCCCCACCACGTGGCATTTGGGGGGGGGGGGGGATAGTGGTCACCAAACTCATATACTGTTCTTGTTTGTATCTTGCGCTTAGTCACACCCGCTGCATAGTTGATAACCTAAGCCTAAGCCTAAGCCTAACCTCAAGAATACAAGGCAAAATTTGGGGGGGGCAATAGCTTTGAGGGGGGGGGCAAACCTGTTGGTTGGTTTTGGGTTGTTGAAAAACGGGTTTGGTTGGCCGGTAAACGCCTTGGGGGGGATTCTGGTCATAAGCCACATTTAGACCTTGTCAACTACAAAGCTTCGCCTATGAACACACTAGAATCGAATTGTCAAATCTGCAAATCTCAGCTCAAAACAGTAATTAATGTCCTACGTGAGACTCACATTTGACCACTGTTTTCAGCATCTCCATTTTTGCCTGCAGTTCTTTTGTTTGTCACTAATTTGTTTCCGGCATTGCCAAAGAAAACAATCAATCAATCAACCATATCTTACTGCAGTCAACGGTAAATCGGTCTGAGAATGTAAAATGGTTTCTGTGGCAAAAAATGATTGATATAAGATTAAATATAGAAAATGCTTCATTTTTAAAAAAATCATTTTCAGCCAGTTTTTTGAAATTTTCGCTTTAACGTCAGGAACCATTCAAAATGGCATTAATCCCAAAAGCACCACCAAGATGAACCTTCATGCAAAATTCAGCCATTTTTTAGAAGCTGAGGAGTCCTGGACGCGGACAAACCCATTCTCGAAATTCACTGTTTTTAAATAAAATGAAATTCGGCATTTTTTCTCAATCTTTAGCTTATTTTAAATTTTAAAAGCCTCTATGAAATTCTAGTCTGTTTGTGCACTCTATTGGTTTCTTTTTCTTGGCTTGTCATCCCAGATTAGACAATAATTATTATTTTGCCCTAACATCGACAAAATTGACCTATGTTTTTGATCTTGGATATTGTGAATTCTCAGTGCTTCTTTCTTAAATACCCCCAAAAATTTTATCCAGCATCATTTCGAGGTTTGCGCGCTATACTTGTGCTGCCCCACACCACCCATCCCCTAAGAACCTAGTCAAATCCCACACAAAAATTGGCGAAAATCATATACAAGGCATAAACATTTAGTGTTTTTGAATTGGATGTTTGGCTACCTAAATTTGGATGAATTTAGTTGGTTTTGTCATCCCAAATTAGACACAAGTTAAGATTTTGCATTTCTTTGCATGCTACGCCAAATAGATAAAGAGTTTCAAGATAGCTAGAGCATTTAGTGTTTTTAAATTGTGCAGGAAATTATCCCATTAAACTTGCCAATGCCGCACAAGGCAAGCCCTGTAGAAAGGTAGGTACTTGAAACGCGCAGTTTTGGGCTGCTCTACTTAGGAAGATAATGTTGGGCGGTTTGGGGCATCTATATAAGCAAGAAGAGACAACTGCTGTTTGGTTAAGCCTTGGATGATCATTGGGCCATCAAGAATGAGCCCGATGTTGATTCCCAACGCTGGAGTGTCTCCAGGAGACTTTTGGAACCACCGTGGAGTCCGAGGGGAACTCCTTTGTTCCGCCAACTTTCTGACAGGGGTTTTACTCCTGCTCAGTACCAAGCGGGGAGACTCTTGTCTTCCCCAGTCTGAAAAACGGGGCATTTTGCTCTTTTTTGATCGGATTTTACCATTACGCTGGTCTAAAAAAGGCTTTATCATGTGAACATGAGATCCGAAGAGTGTATAAATTAGCCACCAATAGTGCTTGGGCTCTAAACAAACGTACAACCACTGTTGAAGGCATGCGGAATCGTTCTTATGGAGGAGGTGTCTGTGAAAGAGGCAGCCCAAGGCCCGAATCAGCCGGTGGAAGTAGAAATGACCTATTTCGCACGAGACCATCATACTCTGCTACAGCTGAACCAGCTAGCTCTGGTATTTATGCTCAGTATATTGCACAAATGCATAATCGGTAAATTTGGAGCAACTTCCCGGCACGGCCACGACGATGGTGTTTGCCAGCATTCCGGCCAAGGGCAGCTCCAAGATAGAAAACCACCCATATTTCACCAGTTGTCTACTGCTGAGGAGAGATGAAGGGATGAAGGGAGTGAGCTGTAGGTGCAAAGAAGCGGCGCTTGGACCTGGCGGTGGCGGTGGGAGAAGAAGCGAAGTACTGGAAGGGTGAAGCGAGTCAGCGCCTGCCGCCCCTCCATGCCGCCCTCAAAGTCATCACGGACAGTGCAGTCAGTGGACTTCGACTGGACGAAGAGCCAGCTGGGGGCGAAGCCGGACCAGCACAGGACCTGGATCAGCCGAGCGTTCCTCCTCTTCCATGCTTCCTCAGTCTTTCCAGCCATATTCCTTTGATCTCTTTAAGGCTGCCATGGCTGCCCATGTTCGCGGCAAAATCGCCACTGCCTCTGCTGAATTCCGGCTCATGACCAAGAATCTGGGCAGTTTGCCAATTGAGGTTCATCATAGCAGAGTCTTGCAGGGTCTTATGGATGAGCATGGGATGCATTGAAGGCGGTCCCGGAGGTGGGTGAGACGGCCGGGTGCTTGATGGCCTTTGCGGCTGAGGCGCTCCTCCTCCACGCCATCGCCAGTCCTGGACTGCAGACGAGTTCAATGAGTCTTATTTCCTTCCTTTCCTCCTCTTCCTCCCTCAAAGAAGAAGCATCTGCATTGAAGGCGGTCCCGGAGGTGGGTGAGACGGCCGGGTGCTTGATGGCCTTTGCGGCTGAGGCGCTCCTCCTCCACGCCATCGCCAGTCCTGGACTGCAGACGAGTTCAATGAGTCTTATTTCCTTCCTTTCCTCCTCTTCCTCCCTCAAAGAAGAAGCATCTGCATTGAAGGCGGTCCCGGAGGTGGGTGAGACGGCCGGGTGCTTGATGGCCTTTGCGGCTGAGGCGCTCCTCCTCCACGCCATCGCCAGTCCTGGACTGCAGACGAGTTCAATGAGTCTTATTTCCTTCCTTTCCTCCTCTTCCTCCCTCAAAGAAGAAGCATCTGCATTGAAGGCGGTCCCGGAGGTGGGTGAGACGGCCGGGTGCTTGATGGCCTTTGCGGCTGAGGCGCTCCTCCTCCACGCCATCGCCAGTCCTGGACTGCAGACGAGTTCAATGAGTCTTATTTCCTTCCTTTCCTCCTCTTCCTCCCTCAAAGAAGAAGCATCTGCATTGAAGGCGGTCCCGGAGGTGGGTGAGACGGCCGGGTGCTTGATGGCCTTTGCGGCTGAGGCGCTCCTCCTCCACGCCATCGCCAGTCCTGGACTGCAGACGAGTTCAATGAGTCTTATTTCCTTCCTTTCCTCCTCTTCCTCCCTCAAAGAAGAAGCATCTGCATTGAAGGCGGTCCCGGAGGTGGGTGAGACGGCCGGGTGCTTGATGGCCTTTGCGGCTGAGGCGCTCCTCCTCCACGCCATCGCCAGTCCTGGACTGCAGACGAGTTCAATGAGTCTTATTTCCTTCCTTTCCTCCTCTTCCTCCCTCAAAGAAGAAGCATCTGCATTGAAGGCGGTCCCGGAGGTGGGTGAGACGGCCGGGTGCTTGATGGCCTTTGCGGCTGAGGCGCTCCTCCTCCACGCCATCGCCAGTCCTGGACTGCAGACGAGTTCAATGAGTCTTATTTCCTTCCTTTCCTCCTCTTCCTCCCTCAAAGAAGAAGCATCTGCATTGAAGGCGGTCCCGGAGGTGGGTGAGACGGCCGGGTGCTTGATGGCCTTTGCGGCTGAGGCGCTCCTCCTCCACGCCATCGCCAGTCCTGGACTGCAGACGAGTTCAATGAGTCTTATTTCCTTCCTTTCCTCCTCTTCCTCCCTCAAAGAAGAAGCATCTGCATTGAAGGCGGTCCCGGAGGTGGGTGAGACGGCCGGGTGCTTGATGGCCTTTGCGGCTGAGGCGCTCCTCCTCCACGCCATCGCCAGTCCTGGACTGCAGACGAGTTCAATGAGTCTTATTTCCTTCCTTTCCTCCTCTTCCTCCCTCAAAGAAGAAGCATCTGCATTGAAGGCGGTCCCGGAGGTGGGTGAGACGGCCGGGTGCTTGATGGCCTTTGCGGCTGAGGCGCTCCTCCTCCACGCCATCGCCAGTCCTGGACTGCAGACGAGTTCAATGAGTCTTATTTCCTTCCTTTCCTCCTCTTCCTCCCTCAAAGAAGAAGCATCTGCATTGAAGGCGGTCCCGGAGGTGGGTGAGACGGCCGGGTGCTTGATGGCCTTTGCGGCTGAGGCGCTCCTCCTCCACGCCATCGCCAGTCCTGGACTGCAGACGAGTTCAATGAGTCTTATTTCCTTCCTTTCCTCCTCTTCCTCCCTCAAAGAAGAAGCATCTGCATTGAAGGCGGTCCCGGAGGTGGGTGAGACGGCCGGGTGCTTGATGGCCTTTGCGGCTGAGGCGCTCCTCCTCCACGCCATCGCCAGTCCTGGACTGCAGACGAGTTCAATGAGTCTTATTTCCTTCCTTTCCTCCTCTTCCTCCCTCAAAGAAGAAGCATCTGCATTGAAGGCGGTCCCGGAGGTGGGTGAGACGGCCGGGTGCTTGATGGCCTTTGCGGCTGAGGCGCTCCTCCTCCACGCCATCGCCAGTCCTGGACTGCAGACGAGTTCAATGAGTCTTATTTCCTTCCTTTCCTCCTCTTCCTCCCTCAAAGAAGAAGCATCTGCATTGAAGGCGGTCCCGGAGGTGGGTGAGACGGCCGGGTGCTTGATGGCCTTTGCGGCTGAGGCGCTCCTCCTCCACGCCATCGCCAGTCCTGGACTGCAGACGAGTTCAATGAGTCTTATTTCCTTCCTTTCCTCCTCTTCCTCCCTCAAAGAAGAAGCATCTGCATTGAAGGCGGTCCCGGAGGTGGGTGAGACGGCCGGGTGCTTGATGGCCTTTGCGGCTGAGGCGCTCCTCCTCCACGCCATCGCCAGTCCTGGACTGCAGACGAGTTCAATGAGTCTTATTTCCTTCCTTTCCTCCTCTTCCTCCCTCAAAGAAGAAGCATCTGCATTGAAGGCGGTCCCGGAGGTGGGTGAGACGGCCGGGTGCTTGATGGCCTTTGCGGCTGAGGCGCTCCTCCTCCACGCCATCGCCAGTCCTGGACTGCAGACGAGTTCAATGAGTCTTATTTCCTTCCTTTCCTCCTCTTCCTCCCTCAAAGAAGAAGCATCTGCATTGAAGAAGTGTTCCTGGACAAGGAGCTGGTGACCAAGAAAGCAGAGCCTGGGCCTGTGTCGCGGGAAGAGCGGAATGCCTACCTCCTTGCCGAGGGCCAGCACTTCCGTCGCCTCGCCCCCTTTCAAGACCCGTCTCCCAATCTTCACATCCGCGCCATCCCTGTTCCCGTCCAACTGCAAGAGGCCGTCATCACTGCTGTCCAGCAGGTTCTTGCTGCTCTTATCTAATTCTGAAACTATTAAGAAATGTGTCAATAGCTAGTCTATTTGTCATACTAGATCTGAAAAGTAAAATATACATTGGCAGGGTGCCCTGAATCCATCCCTGTTCAACTCGTGCAAGTGGATTCGCCGACAGCGGCACGAGCTTGCCTGGCCGGTAAGCTTTTGTCCTAGCAGCATCCGCAGATTGATGATGAGAGGCTGAAATGAACTTGGAGAACTTGAACTCCAGCGCGGACGAGAAGCAAGTGGTGCAGAGCTGTCTGGCACTGTGGAAGATTTGGCACGAGTGCCAGCCGGGAGAGCAAGAAACCATCGGCCGCTCCAATTTCGCCGACTTCCTCCACAACTTCAAGTCCTCCTCTTCCAGTGGGGTGATTGAGGAGTGATGGAAGAGAGGGCTTGCAGAGTTCACAAGGCAGGCAACTGGCAGGACTTGGTCCATCTGCTGACCAAGACTGGTGGGCAAGCCCTGGCCTACCACGAGGGCCTCTTCGCCAAGGCTGCACTCACCGTGCGAGAAGTGATCGCTGCCGGTCGGGAGCTGATGGAGACAAGAAGGCCAGCCCCGGCCCTCCACCTGGGAACACTCGCCTCCCTCACCGTCGCCCAGAACCGCCTCGCCTGCCACAACCCCACCTGCCACTGGTTTGTTTCCGCTCCCTCCCTCCCATCCACAATCCTTCTGTCACAGGGCATCTTGGGCAACGCCGGGTGGGCCTGGGCAGCCGGACCTGAAAACCACGCCAGGCCTCATCTTGCCGCTGACTCCAGAGGAAGACGACCTTACTGCCAGCCTAGAGCAGTTCCAAACGCCCCGCCCCGTCCTCAGCCGACCCCCACCCACTTGTGCTCAGGTTAGTTTCAGTCTTTCACTCTCATATCAGATTCGCTCCTTTGATAAGAAAATGAAATATTTTTTGTTTAAAATTCGTAAAATTTGTCAATAGTCAAAGAGTAAAAGAGTCAAAGAGTCCTCACAAAAGCTGAATTCTATTTGCGGTTTTGGAAGAATCGGAAAGTATGAGGATAGATGTGATTTGAAGTGCCAAGGGGAAGTGTCGGTGAGAAAGGAGGTGGTGGGCTTGAACGGGAGCTACCTGGACCTGTTCGGAGTAAACGGCAGCGATGGCGGAGGCTTCAACCTGGACCTCAGCTTCCAGCCTTTTCTGGAAGGTTGGAGAGGAGGCGATGAAAGATGGATGGATGGACTAGAGTGGGTGATTGAGGCCTTGGTGGAGGCTGGGTGGAGCAGACAAATGCGGAGGAAGGGTCCGGGCCTTGGGACCTCCGAAGCGTCGTCACCCTGGAGGACCTGAGCCCGGAGAAGCCATCCCTCGTCCACTACCACCGCTTGGGCGCCCGAGGCCGCCGCGGCATCGTCTTCGCCTTCCGCCAGCACGGCGGAAGTGGGTGCACCGAAATCTCTGACGAGAACGTACATTTCACCTCCCTTCACCTTCCCTTTATCACCTAACCTCACTAAGCCGCTCAAGAGTTCAAGACTAAACTAAGTTAAAGGTCAAGATCTTGAAAATCACCCTGGATCTAGATTTTAGAGAAAAAATTCAAAATTTTGATGATATTGACTTACTTACAACTTGTGTTTAAGGGAGCTTCACTGAGACGGTCGATTGTCTTAAAAACGTCCTTACGGAAAAATTTTGATTCCTTTTTTGACCACCCTAAGACTTTCGGTGGCCTATGAATGTGCAAACCTAGAAACTCGATTTTTAGCGAAATTTTGAAACTAACAAGTATATGGCGCAAAGCGCAATAGGTGACCGCGGAGCGCATCCTTTATATGATACTTTGTAACTCAAAAATCAAGTCTGTGGTTTCTCAACCAATTTCAAAAGTAAGCACAGATTTAGAATCAACATATACGACTAGTGAACAAAAAAATCAACTCTTCTGTGCAATTCTCAAGACTTCAGGTACTACAGTGCAAAAACCGCATATTGCAATTTTCCAACTTTCTACCCAGAAAAGTAATGTTTTAAATGCTTCGGGACCAGTTCCACCCCTCCAGATATTCTTAAAATAATATTACCTTTAAGCAAAAAAAAGTTTGTCCAAATCCGTTGAGAATTCACCATTTCTCAACATAACCCCTTTTTTAAACTTTCTACCCAAAAAAGTAATGTTTCAAATGCTCCGGGACCAGTTCCACCCCTCCAGATCTTCCTAAAATGTTATTACCTTTCAGCAAAAAAAAAGTTTGTCCAAATCCGTTGAGAATCCGCCATTTCTCAACATACCCCATTTTTCAAAAGTTCTACCCAAAAAAGTAATGTTTCAAATGCTCCGGGATCAGTTCCACCCCTCCAGATCTTCCTAAAATATTATTACCTTTCAGGGAAAAAAAAGTTTGTCAAAATCCGTTGAGAATTGAGCATTTTACAGCATACCCCATTTTTCAACCTTTCTACCCAAAAAAGTAATGTTTCAAATGCTCAAATTCCGGGTCTACCCCTCCAGATCTTCCTAAAATAGCATTACCTTTCAGGAAAAAAAAAGTTTGTCCCAATCCGTTGAGAATTCGCCCGTTCCCAGCATTTCCAGACATACATATATATATACTAGTAATATGGGTCAGTGGCCGCGCTTCGCGCGGCCACACTGTTCATTCCATCACAACATAAGAATGATTTAATTTCCTTTTCATTATTTGTAACATAACAACCACTAACCTTTATCTAATTCACATAACATAAAAAACAGGAAGAGAGGAGAATCACTCTACAGTTTAGCAGAGAGCACGCATCAAAATTGAATCAGCTTCGGGATGATTAACATCAGCAAAGCGAATCTAGGCTCAGTGACTTTAACAATCATATACAAACACTTAGACCACTGCCATTGACTTCTCGCATATCCATACTAATCAATGCCTAGAAACATCAGCCCCACGAGTAGGGGCAAAATCGCAAAAACAGGCTTCACTCAAAGCAATTTGTTACTAATATTATTTCAAAAAACTGGAAAAGTAAAAAGACTATCTTAAAAAGAACTGTTTTGCCTTGAATTGAAAAAAAAGTCCGACAAGAAAAGTCAAAAATTGAATGAGCTAGAGCAAAGTAAAGTTAAAAAAGACCTAAAAATGGCAAAAATCAAAACGTTTTCACTCATAATTTATTATTGAGGAAAAACCGCGAGGACTTCCCTTCATATTTTGGAGAACTCACTGAGATCTATCCAAAATGCTACCATATGCCTCGATACACTTTGAAACCATATGGCGCCAAGGCCATCCTGAAAATGGTATCACGCGTATATAATAAGATATATATACATATATACACATGAGGACAAAAGTTTAGTAACCTCTATAGACCGCGGAGCGGCCCTTCGGGCCGCTCCGCGGTCAAAAACCAAAATTAAATAATACCCGTTTTGGCTGGTAATTTGATCGGATTTTGGGCTCTAATAGGTAAATTTTAACGCGGAACATAAATCTGGACATGACATTGAATTTTTTTTCAAATTTTACACAAATCGATTAGCCTGACGTTTCAAAAAATCGAAATTGTAATTTGGACGTTTTTCTTGATAAATGGCTATATTTTGGGCCCCAGCAATTAAATTTTGATGCAGAACACGAATTTTTCCATAAAACTGACAATGTTGTTCAATTGAACTTCAACTGATGTTTCAAAAACCGAAAACCCGAAAAACCGCCTGGGGGCAGTACTAAGTATTCACCCCAAAAAGGGTTGTGGGTCTATATATATCTTATTATATACGGGTGATGCCATTTTGTGGATGGCCTTGGCGCCGTATGGTTTCTAATCAAATCATGGCACATGATAGGTTTTTGGATAGATCTCAATGAGTTCTTTAACATATGTAGGGAAGTCCTCGCCATTTTTCCATTGAAAAAAATTGTGATTGAAAACGTTCTCAATTTTGGTCATTTTTCACTTTGAAACTTGCTTGCTCATCCAATTTTTGACTTTTCTTGTCGGACTTTTTTTTCAATTCAAGGCAATACAATTCTGTTTAAGACCATTAATTTACTTTTTCACTTTTTTGAAATTAAAATATTCAAAAATGCCATTGAGTAAAGTCAATTTTCACGATTTTGGCCCTACTCAGTGAGCTGATGCTGCAAGGTATTCATTAGTATGAATATGCAGATGTTCAATTCCAGAGGTCACTTTGAGTGTGTGCGATACTAACAGTCATTGATCTTTTAAACTTGCATTTCTGATCAGTGGATGTTACAATCTTCCAAAACTGGTTGAATTTAAAATTTTGACTTTTTCTGAGATATAAAATTAATTTCATTTCAGCAAATATTATTGGTGCCTGTGATCAACAGACTCGATTCATTGCTTTTGAAAGAAGAAATAAAAAGAATCTGAAGATTTCATGTGATGTGAAAAATGAAGTGTGGCCGCGCGAAGCGCGGCCACTGACCCATATTACTAGTATATATATACATATATACACATGAGGACAAAAGTTTAGTAACCTCTATAGACCGCGGAGCGGCCCTTCGGGCAGCTCCGCGTGGGACATGGCCAAATATTTGATTGGCCATTGCTTCTTTTGTACTCAACCGATTTCTATGGTCTGACCACCATTCAAA
>JASANA010008591.1:0-14674 GCA_030248095.1 Ptycholaimellus sp. GST1_10
CAGCATCTGTCATTAGCAATTCACTCACAGCAGCCTTCCTCTGTGGACTCCGACTGCAGATTGAACTGCGAACTCAGATGCCTGCGGAAAGCCCTGCCTAAGAGCTCTTAGGAGCTAGCGGGCAACCTCTACTCGGCCAAATTGCTACTCTTCTCTGTCGCCCTTATGGGGGGGAGGCAGAAAGACTGCAAGGGCATGCCCTGCTACACTCTGCCTGTTTGCTGAGGAAGCGGGAGAACAGCAGGAACCAATAGCTGGGGCGGCCAACATGGGAGCAGCTGCCACATGAGGGACTGGCAAAGTCCCTCATTCCTTCTCTCTTCGGAGGCACAGCAGCCCATTAGTTACTCTGCAAAGGCCTAGTACGCCTTTTGCCAACTCAAGCCATCGACGGATGGGAGGAGGATGCAAAGGAGAGCGAATTTGTCTTACAGGACTCTGAGCTGATGAGCACAGAATTCGCAAAAGCGCAGGCCTACCAGGTGGCCAGGAAGCACCCAGCCTACCAGGTGGCTGGTTATAAACATGTGAAGGAGAATGGAACAATAAACCCTCAGCATCAGTCGAGGCCTACCTGGTGGCTGATTCGACAGACACAGACTACGTGGAGTCTGCTTTGCAGCCAAAGAAGTGGCTGATCTCATCAGTGCGGGCCACTAGGAGCCCGCCTCACAGCCTACCAGGCGGCTGACTGGACGAGTGCAGGCTAAGAGGAGTCTGCTTTGCAGCCAACCAAGTGGCTGACACTCGTCAGTGCGGGCCACTAGGAGCCCGCCTCGCAGCCTACCAGGCAGCTGACTGGATGAGCGCAGGCTAAGAGGAGTCTGCTTCGCAGCCAACCAAGTGGCTGATTCTCGTCAGTGCGGGCCACTAGGAGCCCGCCTCGCAGCCTACCAGGCGGCTGACTGGACGAGCGTAGGCTAAGAGGAGTCTGCTTTGCAGCCAACCAAGTGGCTGATTCTCATCAGTGCGGGCCAGTAGGAGTCTGCCTCGTGGCCAAATAAGCGGGTGACTTGACGAGCGCAGACTACTCAGAGTCTGCTTTGCAGCCAACCAAGTGGCTGATTCTCATCAGTGTGGGCCAGTAGGAGTCCGCCTTGCAGCCAAACAAGCGGCTGACTGGACGAGCGCAGACTACTTAGAGTCTGCTTTGCAGCCAACCTAGTGGCTGATTCTTGTCAGTGCGGGCCAGTAGGAGTCTGCCTTGCAGCCAAACCAGCGGCTGACTGGACGAGCGCGGACTACTTAGAGTCGGCGTTGCAGCCAACCAAGTGGCCAATTGGACAAGTGCAAGCTACTCGGAGTTTGCTTCGCAGCCAACTAGGAGGCTAATCCAACAAGTGCAAACTACTGGATGCCTGCTTCGACAGCATAAGTGGCTGCTTCAAACAAGAACTTGGCCCAGTGTGGCATATTATGATTGTTTCGACAATGCGTAAAGTGCATGGCAGCGACATCGGGGCAAGCAAAGGCTTGGCCTCAAACACAGTCAGCTTCGATCCTCGCCTCACTTTGCCACCTGCCAAGCCCTCCTACCCACTATTTGGCACCCCCCAAACTCCCCCCTGCCTGCACCCCCTCACTGTACACTCCGCTCTGCAGTGCCACACACACTTCCCTGCAAACCCCCTTGCCCCCACTATCAGGAACCTGCTCCCCCAGTCTTTGCAAGAAAGGCTGCAAGAAGAGAGCAGGCAGACTAATTGCCCCTCCCTCCACGGGCCTACGTTTTTTGTGCCTGCCACAAAAAGCGGCCTCCAAGGAGCGGCAAACTGTGGGCGATTAATGACCCACCCTGCCACCACACCCTTCTTTTTGCCCCCCCCTCCAGAAAAAGCATCCTCCAAGGAGCAGCTAAGCACAGACAACTAATGACTCAGCACTGCCACCACCCCCCGCCTTTTTGCCCCCCTCGCAAAAAAGCGGCCTCCACAAACACTGGTGCCCATTTGTCAGCTCTAATCACCCACTGCCTCAGGGCCAGGATCGTTTAAAGATCCCCCTATCTCCACCTAATGGCCCCATTCGTCAGCTTTACACACCCTTCTCCCACACGCACTGGCTGATCGTGTAAAAGGGGGCTTCTTTGGAAGCCTAATGGTGATAAATGAAGCCGTTGTTTCTCTACCACTGCTCCAGCGAGGCAGGCCTCAGCCTAGCCAGTGTTGGCCTCCACACACAGGAGCTGGCCCATACTTCCCCCGCTTCTCCACACTATCACCACCTTCCCTCCACTATGGCCCCACCCCCGGTGTG
The DNA here is from genome assembly GCA_030248095.1 of Ptycholaimellus sp. GST1_10. Classification (NCBI taxonomy): domain Eukaryota; kingdom Metazoa; phylum Nematoda; class Chromadorea; order Chromadorida; family Chromadoridae; genus Ptycholaimellus; species Ptycholaimellus sp. GST1_10. The sequence goes on from JASANA010008591.1 coordinate 2,257, forward strand.
GGGGGAGGATCAGAGGTACCTGGCCAGCTCTCCGTCCAACCTCAGTCACTCCCCTTGCCAAGCCCCATTATCAGCCAACCTCAACTCAGACCCAGCCTCAGACTCCCCACTGAGCCTAGCTCTGAGTCCCAGCTCCAGCCCCTCAGCGACCTCCCGCTGCCCCTATTGTTGGCATAAACCCTCCAGCAGCCCCTCGTTGACGACCTCCAGCCCCCTACATCAGCCTCAGCCATATTTCTCCCAACGAAATATGTCCACCGATGCCCCCCTGCAGCCAACAGTCGCTATCTTCCCCACCTCTTCGACTCCTCCCCTCAACTCAACCCCTTCCCAGGGAGAAGAGATAGACACCACGCCTCACCAGGAGGAGGAGGGAGAGGAAGGGGAGGAGATGGATGAGGAGGAGAAGGAAGAAGGAGGCTGCTCAGAGCCGGAACCAGGAAGGCCATGAGCACACTCCTCCAGCAAACCTGCGGCCTTCGAGAGCCAAGGACAGCCTATGCCCGTCCATGGAGGAAATGACCTCATGGCATTCCTCAGAGGGGACCAGAAGTAAGGAGAGGGATGCAGGAGGTCTCCTCGCCACCGCCAACGGTCGCCTGATCGCCGCCGATGGTCGCCAAGGTGGGGCAGCAAATCTCCCATGCTGACGAAGGCGGAAAAGGAGGCACAGGTCCCACCTACCCTCATTCCATTATCGCCAGTCCACCTTTGGCCCAAGGGAGGTCCTACAACATCGTCGCCGATGGAAACAGAAGCCAGTACATCCGACAGCACACCACTGGCCAGTCCCTTGCTGGCCTTATCGTCTCCCGCCCTCACCACGACCTCAACTACTGCTCCACTTCCAACTCGAGTGGCTGCAAGGGTCACCTTTGTTCCTATTCCCTTTCCCACAGCATTGGCATCAAAGAGCGTCGCGAAAAGGGCGAGGGAGGTGGACCCAGGATATCGGAGTTCACAAGCCTACCTGGCCACTGGCTCAAAGCAGTTAGACAAACTCCAGCAAACCTGCACCCAGCTCCTCACCCAGCTTGCCTGGAAGCAGGAGACCATACTGCAATTGGAACGACAAGTCCAACAACAGCAAGGCACAGTCATCGGATTGTGCCTTGATTCCCTACAAGCCCAGAGAGCACTTTCATTTGAAAGACAGTGCTTAGGCTTGGAGGCAAAGGTGAGAACGCTGGCGGCGACCTGCGAGGAACTCCGGAAGCAGTTGGCGACCACCGAGGCCGAGAAGACGGAAGCAGTCCAGGCCTGGGGCCAAGCCCAAGTCGACCGGGACAACCTCGAGTGCGAAAAGCAGACTCTCCAGCAACAGCTGAACAAGCTCCAAGGCGACAGCTACGTCGTCAGCAAGAAGCAAGCCAACAAGCTCTATGCCACCTTTGACATCCTTTGCAAGCTACGCCAAATGAATCAGCAGGTCCAGTCCATGGCTGACGTGGTCGGCGGAGTGCCAGATGTGGACAAGATCCTGGGAGGCGGAGGGAAGTCTGACTGACCACGGTGACAGGACGGTCAAGGGTACTCCTCCTCTTTGGCCTGCTCATGTTCCCGCTCACGCTCACCTCCATCCCAAGTCACGTGGAAGAGTGACGTGAGGCAGGACGAAGCAAACGACAAGAGACACCGGGCCTGGAGTGTCACACGCCGTCCGTGGAACTAGCGACCACCACACCGGACATCAGCGACTGCCCCATTCACTCACCTTGTCACCTTTGCCCCTTGATGAGTGCGCCCCTGCTTTCCTGTCAGCCCTGTCTTCACCTAGAGACGCAAGACAGAAGGAACAATCAACTAACACAACATGTGGGAATGCCAAAACTGAGAAACGCTCAAGAAAGCAGCATGCACGCGGATGACACAGTTGCCAGTGAAAGAGAACGATGCCAGTAAGACACAAAACATGGGTCGGTGTCAGGCTGACAACATCGTTCCCACACTCTCACTTCTCAGTCATCATCAAGTACAGTCATCGACTAGGACCCAGCAAGATAAAGAAGCAGGAGCCCATTGGACACTGCCAAAAGCCCCTAACACAGATCCAGTTCACCTCGGGACGCCTCTAGACACTCCTATACTCTCGGAAGGAACTAAGCACTCCTAGAGGTTGAGTTCTCCACACGGAAGGAGATCAGGATCATCCTCTCTTCGACTGGAACACCTGAAACGAACGAGAAAAGACTAGGACACACCCACACCTGTCCCCACAGGACTCGAATTGATCATCACTGCAGTCCAAGCTGTCTTCGGATACTGCCTGCTTAGTGAGAATCGACTATCGACGGAAGAATCCTAGCTAGGAAGGCTACCAGCTCAGACAACTCAACAACTGGTACTGAACCAGATTTCTCACCGCCCAGTTCACCTCTATCAAAGAATGCTGGTCACGGCCTCATGGGGACCGAGGAGGAAAGCCCAGCGAGGACAGCACCATGCTCACTGGACCCCAATTGTCACCCACAGGATTGAAACCGTCCACCAACTCCTTATTCGTCATGACTCCTCCGCACCCCCCTACAGTCACTCAATCCAAGGATCAACGTCTCTCACTCTCCTTCTTCCTCAGCATTCTCATTGAACAACCAAGAACGATAGAGTGGAGATTGAGAAAGACCGCCGAGTGGAGATGCTAGGCATGTCTCACCATCACCTGTCCACTGACTAGGAATATCTCTACTAGAGAAGGAACGTCTAACTCCTCCTACTTTGCACTGTTTCCACTACAGTCGGAGCATCAGCCTTCGACTCTACAAGAGGGGGGGGGGGGGGTTGCTTCGCGGAACCAAACGCGCTTCGCGACTTCCAAGTTGACAAGCAACTAAAGTGGAATCTGATCGTAGCTGGAAACTAAGCACAGCTAGAGAGCGATCATCCTCATGCCACACTGAGACACGGGAACAACATCATGTCCGCCATCCTGTCCTCCGCTGTCTCCCTATGCCACCGGTGCGTTGAAGTCGTCGCTCCGGCAGACAGGGTCTGCTGCAGCAACTGTCCACAACATTCAAGAGGAGTGCCTGGGCCTGGGCTGCATTCAAGAGGAGCTGGAAGCAATCTTGGGACCGACGGACTCGGGATTGCTTGTGATCACTTGCAAATGGCTATTGGAGGACAGCTCAGCGACCTATCACTGCCCCACCTGCACCCCCACCCGCAACATCTCGTGGTGTTCTATTGTGCTACAACTCGTGGCCCAAGGAATCTTCACTCCTCGGAACTTGGCCAACCTTCACTTCTACAATGTGCAGGGCAATGGACGTACACAGTTCCTGGCCCTGTGCGACGTCCTCCACCGAGAAGCTTGCATTCTTCTAGAGACGCTACATACGGACGCTGGCACCATCACGGACAGTCCCGTGACGGATGGCACCAGCCAACCTCTGACAACCTCACCGCCTTTCCTACCTCAAGACTACATGGCACAAGCGAATCTAGCAGTTGTCTTGCTTGAAATTCAGCTGGAACGGATTTCCCCAGAAGACCCCCACTGACCGGCACTCCAACGCCACTATCAAAGACTTTGCTTCAACCGGAGACAACTCCAAACCGGCGCACAAGCAGCAGAGGAAACTGCCCCTCTTCCCGGCTCACATCCTCCCTCTGGGGCTCGGCCAGGGAGAGATGGACAGTACTCTTCCAGCCCACATTCACAATACCCTTCCCACCCGTATCCCTTCCACCCCACCACAGCCACACCAGCTATGCCGACACTAGCAATCGACAATCTACCGATGGAAACGCTGGAACTGGTCCTACAACGCCTCGATGGCCACAGCCTTGCTCGCACTCGCCTTGTGTGCCACAAATGGCATCGCTAGTGGACAGGGCACCTTCAGCCCTGCCCCCAAGGCCACTTCTGCTGACAATTCAGCACAGCAAGGACTGAGATCAGGCTGGAGAAGTTTTAGATGAAGCCATCCAGGGAAGAAGACAAAGATGAGCGCAACCAAGACACTCACTCGAACCATTTCACTCTTCACCCCTCATCCACCTTGCGCACTTCTCCAGAGTCAACCAACTGAAGGAAACTGCAAATAGCGAAACAGAAAAGGAGAGCTGACGAGGATCACAGTGACACTAGACTCAGACTCACCAACAATGTCAAAACGAAATGCTCATTCCTGAAGTATTTCTGCACGTCGTGACAAATGTGCTGCAAAGCTGAGCAGAAAGCTTATGACGATGTCTGATTTCAAGAGATGTTTACAACAAAGAGCTCGTCTGACTTCTGCAATTTCAAGGAGTTCCTTAAGCAGATGTTTCAACTTTCTCAAACCCATAAGTGCTGACTACATTCAACTCTCCTCTGCGCGACATGAGATTCCTTCTCTCCCTCCGAGTTATTCTCTCCCTCCGCACCCTCTCTGCCCCTTCCCAACCATTTGCTCAAGATCACTACGCCAACTCCCCTTGGATGACAGTGCACTAGATACTATGCTCGCTCACCCACCCTGATACTCGACATATGTTACTCCTCCACAGACGCCGTACACAACGCATGCTCAACTGCTCGAAGAGACACGACAATGTCCAGTACGCGGAGCAAGGCAGAAGAGGGAGAGCGTCACGACCACCCCCAAAGACAACACCAGAAGACAGCCCAGCTCCATCCACAGAGTGGGAGAGCAGTGACGACATGACAGCGAACTCATCATAAAATGACAACTGCACGCATTGACTCCACCGCTTCAGACTCGAGACCCAGCGCTGCGTCCTAGAACTCACGCATCCACATCCAGCCCAAGTTCCACAAGCTGCTGAACAGTGCTTTGCTGACGTGAGCTGCTACTTGACACACCGCCATGGATGATGTTAAAGAGATGGAAGTATTTGAATGTGGCTGGAAGTTTTGTCCATCTCTCCCTGCGAGCCCCAGAGGGAGATTGAGCGAAGAGAGCAGTTTCCTCTGCTGCTTGTGCGCCGTTTGAGTTGTCTCCGTTGAAGCAAAGTCTTTGATAGTGCGTTGAGTGCGCTGGTGGGTTTCTGAAATCCGTTCCAGCTGAATTTCAGAGCAGACAACTGCTAGATTCCTTTGCCATGTAGTCTTGAGTAGAAAGCAGTGAGTTGTCAGAGTTGCTGTGCCATCCGTCACGACTGTCCGTGATGCATTTCACGTCCGTATGTAGCGTCTCTTAGAAGAATGCAAGCTTCTCGTGGAGACGTCGCACAGCCAGAACTGTTACGTCCATGCCCTGCACATTGAAGTGAAGTTGCCAAGTTCCCGAGGAGTGAAGATTCCTTGCCACGAGTGACACAATAGAACACCATGTTGCGTGGGTGCAGTGGGCAGTGATAATCAGCTTCCTCCAATAGCCATTTGCAAGTGATCACAAGCAATCCCGAGTCCGTGTCCCAAGATTCTTCCAGCTCCTCTTGAATGCAGCCAGCCCAGCACTCCTCTTGAATGTTGTGACAGTTGCTGCAGCAGACCCTGTTGCGAGCGACAACTTCAACGCACCATCGCATAGGAGACAGCGAGACAGATGCGACATGATGTTTTCCAGTGTGTTCAGTGTGGCATGAGATGATCCTCTCTAGCTGTGCTTAGTTTCCAGCTTCAATAGATTCCACTTTAGTTGCTTTCAACTTGAAGTCGCGAAGCGCGTTTGTCCGCGAAAAGCAACCCCCCCCCCCTTGTAGAGTCGAAGCTGATGCTCCGACTGTAGTAAACAGTGCAAAGTAGAGAGTTCAGACGTTCCTTCTCTAGTAGAGAATATTCTAGTCAGTGACAGTGATGTGAGACATGCCTACACATCTCCACTCGCGTCTCAATCTCCACTCTATCGTTCTTGTTGTTCAATGAGAATGCTGAGAAGAAGAGAGTGAGACGTTATCCTTGATTAGTGACTGTAGGTGCGAGAGTCATGACGAATAAGAGTTGTAAACCCCCCACAAAACAACCCCCACAAACAAAAAACCAACAAAAAAAACCCAAACAAAACCAAAAACCCCAAAAAACCCCCCCCACCCCCCCCCCCACCCCCCCCCCCCCCCCCCCCCCCCTCCCGGCTCACATCCTCCCTCTGGGGCTCGGCCAGGGAGAGATGGACAGTACTCTTCCAGCCCACATTCACAATACCCTTCCCACCCGTATCCCTTCCACCCCACCACAGCCACACCAGCTACGCCGACACTAGCAATCGACAATCTACTGATGGAAATGCTGGAACTGGTCCTACAACGCCTCGATGGCCACAGCCTTGCTCGCACTCGCCTTGTGTGCCACAAATGGCATCGTCTAGTGGACAGGGCACCTTGGGGCACCCTACCCAAGGTCCACTTCTGCTCGTTGACAATCTCAGCACAGCAAGGACTGGAGATCAGGCTGGAGAAGTTCTTAGATGAAGCCATCCCAGGGGAAGAAGACAAAGATGAGCCGGCAACCAAGACACCTCGCCTCGACCCGTCTTCACCTCTTCACCCCTCATCCACCTCTGCGGCCCTTCCTCCAGGAGTCAACCAACTGGAAGGGAAACTGCAAATAGCGAAACAGAAAAGGGAGAGCCTGACGAGGATCACAGTCGACACTAGACTCAGACTCACCAACAAATTGTCAAAACCGGAAATGCCTCATCTCCTGAAGTATTTCCTGCACGTCTCGGTGGACAAACTGGTGCTGCAAAGCCTGAGCAGAAAGGGCTTAATGATGATGCTGCTGATCTTCAAGAGGATGTGTCTGGACAACAAAGAGCTCGTCCTGGACTTCTGCAATTTCAAGGGAGTTCCTAAGCAGATGGTCTTCAACTTTCTCAAACCCCATCGAGGTCGGCTAACTGACGTTCAACTCTCCTCCTGCCGCGACATGGGAGATTCCTTCTCTCCCTCCGAGTTATTCTCTCCCTCTGGCACCCTCTCTGGCCCCTTCCCAACCATTTGCCTCAAAAACCACTACGCCAACTCCCCTTGGATGGACCAGTTGGCCACTAAGATACTATGGCTCGCTCACCCACCCTGGATACTCGACATCGACAGTGTCACTCCTCCACAGGACGCCGTACACCAACGCATGCTCAACTGGCTCGAAGAGGACACGACAATGGGTCCAGTGTGGGCGGAGGCAAGGCAGAAGAGGGAGGAGGCCGTGGCGACCACCCCCAAAGACCAACACCAGGAAGACAGCCCAGCTCCATCCACAGAGTGGGAGGAGCAGGTGACCGGGACATGACAGCAGAACTTCATCATCAAAATCGACAACTGCCACGGCATCTGACTCCACCGCTTCAGACTCGAGACCCAGCGCTGCGTCCTAGAACCTCACGGCATCCACATCCAGCCCAAGTTCCACAAGCTGCTGGAACAGTGCTTCGACGGTCGGAGCTGCTACTTGACACACCGCCATCGGATGATGTTAAAGAGATGGGATGGAGCCAGACTCTCCCTCTATCTGCAACACTGACTCTCCCTGAATGGAATCAGCCTAGACTCAACCACCATCGCCATCTGTACATTTTCGCCATTGAGTCTTCTATCACTTTTGAACTGCCGTCCATCCCCGACCATCCACACTCCCCAGCCACCATCGCCACATGGACTACCATCTCAACCTGATCATCTGTGATGCCCAACCCGCCATCGCTGTCTGGCCACCTGCACTATCCAGCCTGCCAGCATCACCTGACCCTCCATGCCATCTGGCCCACCATCGGCGCCTGGACATCTGCGATGCCCGGCCCGCCATCGCCGACTGGCCACTTGCATCCCCTGGTCCACCATTACCGCCTGGCCATCTACGCTCTTGGCCCGATACCGATGCCTGGCCATCTGCAATACCTGACTGCCACCATCGCCTGGCCACCTGCGTTCCCTGGCCTACCATCGATGCCTGGCCATCTGCATTGCCTGGCCCACCATCGTCGCTTGGCCATCCACGTCATTCGGCCCGCCATCAACGCATGGACACCCACGATGCCTAGGCCGCCATCACTGCTTGGCCTTCTACAACGCATGGCCCGCCGTCGCCACCTGGCCATCTGCATCATCTGGCCCGTCATCGATGCCTGGACATCTGCGATGCTTAGGCCGCCATCGCCGCCTGGCCTTCTATGACGCCTGGCCTGCCATTGTTGCTTGGCCACCTGTGCCATTTGGCCCACCATTGACGCCTGGACACCAGCAATGCCTAAGCCGCCATCACCGCCTGGCCTTCTATGACGCCTGGCCCGCCATAGTCGCTTGGCCATCTGCGACGTCTGGACATCTGAGATACCTAGGCCACCAGTGCTGACTGGCCACTGGCGCTACCCAGCCGGCCATCATCGCCTGGCCATCTACGTCATCTAGCCCACCGTCAGTATCTGGACATCTGAGATGCATGGCCCACCGTCGCCACCTGGCCACCTTCGCTACCCGGCCCGCCATCATTGCCTGACCATCTGCGCTACCTGGCCTTCCACCACTGCCTGGCCACTTGCATGCCCTGGCCCACCATCGCTGCCTGGCCATCTGCGCTGCCTGGCCTGCCATTGCCACCCAGCCACTTGCGCTCCCTGGCCTGCCATCGCCACCAGGCCATTGGCGCTACCTGGCCCGCCATCATTCCTGGCTGTTGGCGATGCCTGGCCTGCTGTTGCCACCTGGCCACCTGCGCTACCTGGACTTCCACCACTGCCTGGCCATTTGCGCGCACTGGCCCGACATCGCTGCCTGGCCATCTGCGCTGTCTGGCCCACCGTCGCCGCCCAGCCACTTGTGCTCCCTGGCCTGCCATCACCCCCAGGCCATCAGCACTACCTAGCCCGCCATCATTCCTGGCCATCTGCGATGCCTGGCCCACAGTCGCCACCTGGCCACCTGCGCTACCTGGACTTCCACCGCTGCCTGGCCACTTGTGCGCCCTGGCCCACCATCACTCCTGGCCATCTGCGCTGCCTGGCCCGCTGTTGCTGCCCAGCCACTTGCGCTCCCTGGCCAGCCATCGCCACCAGACTATCGGCGCTGCCTGGCCCGCCATCATTCCCGGCCGTCTGCGATGCCTGGCCCGCCATCGCCACCTGGCCACCTGCACTACCTGGACTTCCACCGCTGCCTGGCCACTTGTGCGCCCTGGCCCGACATCACTGCCTGGCCATCTGCGCTGCCTGGCCCGCCATTACTGCCTGGCCTGCCGTCACTGCCCGGCCATCTGTGTTCCCTGGCCTGCCATCGCCGCCAGCCCATCGGAGCTACTTGGCCCGCCATCACTGCCTGGCCATCTGCGCCGCCTGGCCCGCCGTCACCGCCAGCCATCTGCGCTGCCTGGCCTGACGTCACCGCCAGACCATCGGCGCTACCTGGCCCTCCACTGCTACCTGACCATCGGCGCTACCTGGCCCGCCATCATTCCGGACCATCTGCACTAACTGGCCTGCCATCGCCGCCTGGCCATCTGCGCCACTGGGCCTGTCATCGCCGCCTGGTCATCTACGCTCCCCGGCCCACCATTGGCCCCTGGCCATCTACTCTGCCTGGCCTGCTATCACCCCTGGCCATCCATATGGCATGGCCATCAGTAATGCCTGCTCCGCAACCGTTGTCCGGCCATCCTCACCATGGAGTCTTGCCACTCTACCCAGCTATGATGGGAATACCGGGCATAGACACCAGAGTCCAGCAAAAACAGGGCGGAAGGATAAGCAGAAACTTTAGTTCTGGCATTGTCTCTGTGGCTCCAACTGCCATGAGCCACAACCCAGGCCTGGCCAGGAGGATAGGGTACCCGACACTGGAGAGGACCCGACACTGAGAGTACCCAACACTGACACTGAGGTGCTGACCAACCAGTTTGCCCTACCCATCACCACGGACTACTCTGGCATGGAGGAGACCTCCGTCCACAAGCTGGACCACAGATGCACAGCCTGCGACTAAGAAGCTGAGGGAACAGGACCTCTCCATGCTTCCCATCAGCCTTCGCAGCCCTCCTTCATCTAGGAATTAGCTGTCATCATGCTCCTGACTCTGGACATGGACCAGTGCATGGACGATGTCAACCGGACTTCTCCCAGGACTTTGCTGTCACCACCACCACCAACGGGACTAGCGTCAGTTTCAAATTAAACAGCCACCAACTGCAATCTACATCGGCCTACGTCTATCACTGAATCCTTTTGGATCCTGTCATCTGAGCCTCACTGCGACATTGCCAGTCGGCTACTGTCAGTTCAAGCTTCCTACTGCCAGTTGAAATTGGTGGATCTGCTGCAACATAGAAATTGGCCGCTGTCAATTTTCAAAATCATCGCACCAGCCACAAAACCAGAAAGAGGCAGAAAGTCAGTGTCTTTCCGGCCAGCCACTTCACCGGCGAGCGCAGCTGCCCGGACTCCTTCCACTGCGGCGTCTGCAACTTCCCAGATGCCCACTGCTCCAATCTACCCTCCATCGGCCAGAATGATCTCTTCATGGTTGCCGTCAACCTCAAACGCAATGTACCCGTTGCCTTTGACCTCAGCGTCCTTGCCGCTCCTTGACACCCGCCACCAAGACAGTGCACTTCATGAACTAAGGGGCACCGCGTTCTCAATGGCTTCGTGGATGGCATCAGTGGCAATCTGTTTTTTCAAGGCATACAACAAGTACGCTATCATGGACAGCATCCACAGCGACCTCAATCTCTTGCTGCCTGCCTTCAGCAACAGACAGCTGGCCAACGACTCCATTCAGAACAACTTCCGCCACTACTTCCTGCCACCCTCCTTGGGCTGCAAGCAGACTGAGTTCAGCATTTATGCCGTCTTTGCCTGCCTCTGCTAGGAAGTTCGTGCTTCATAGAGCTCAGCCTCATCAAGCTGTCGCTCCAACCAAGCACCGCTCTTGAGCCTTCTTCATACTCCTTTCTACAATATAAAGCCGGCTTTGTGCTTGGTCTACGGGAAACTGGATGGGGCAGAGGAGCGAATTGGTGGCCAAAGACGCCGGGCACGCTAGGAAACTCAGCCAACGCGGCCATCCCCGCCTCCCTTGGCCTCATCACCAGCCTCGGCCACAACCCAAACCCACCAGCCCGGACACCCTCAAGCCACACCTCGAGCAAAACACTTTCCTTGTCCTCGTCAGGGCATGTGGATGAGCGGAGTGATGGCCAGTTCCTTGGACACCGGCGGGGACACGGCAACCCAGGTGGTCAGCATCTGCTGGTGGGACAAGCATCATGTCAGCAAGGCTGTCGCCTTGCCCTCTCCTTCGCTGCCTCAAGCTCGGCCCCCCAGCAAGCTTCCGCCTTCACCACAGCTGGCCGGCGCCCACCCTTGTCACTTTGGGAATACAAGACACCTAGCCGCCTGCCCTTCACAAGCTCTATGGCCTCGGCCCAGCCCTTCAGACATGCCAGCCTCACGGACTGTCTCCGCGTCGCATACATCCATAGCAGAGCACAGATAAAACTATGTAGGAGTGTTGGGGTCGGGGACGAACAGTTCCTGGCCGGTAACTCCTTCACCACCATCGGCAGGTCTGCCATCCACAGCTCCACCATTGCAAGAGCTGACTTCGGGCGTAAAGTCCGATAGCCAGTTGACAGCCAACCTGCTCTGGGATATCTCATGGAGCTGGAGAGGAATTATCATCCGGTTCCTGGGCCATGCTACACTGCCCGGTTCCCTGGACAGACTGAGTTCCGAGGACTCCTGCCTCTTGGCCATCATCGCCGTCCTGACCTAGCCCGACTTGACCAACCTCAACCTCGGCTACAACACCTCAAGAGTGATGGCGAGGCTGGGCGGAGAGGCACGGGCCTGGGATACTCCACTTCTCTGCTCTACGCGTTCCCTGGACTTGGTCTTCCTTGTCGACTCCAGCGAGTTGGTCTCCGACGAAGACCAGCACCAACCCCGCGGCAGCTCTTATACTCTCTGCCATCCTTATGCCTCGTTGACCGACACGGCATCTGCCTTCATTGGCACTTACTGCGACAGCCACAGAGACAATCTGCTGCTCCCTGAACTGGCCCTGATTCCCCTCTCACCCTCTTCAGTTGTCGGACTGCTTATAGCCTAGAATCCGAGGTCCCGTCCTCTGCCTGCTCTAGCCCCCTTTCACATCGTGATCGAACCCAGCCTTCCTTGCGGCCTGCGGGAGCGCTGTGGCGTTTCCTAAGCCAGTTTCGGTACCTTGAGCCGATGCGGTGGGCAGAAGAGAGTTCAGCTCAGTCTTGTCTATATGCCCCCTATGTCGCTCCTTTTCCCCTGCATCAGTGCCCATCGACTAAAGAGATCCTCGCTACGTTCCTGCTGAAGACACCACATATAAGTTTGTTTCTATTTATTATTTATTTTTTTATCCAATAATATCTTAATCTATTTTTGATTCTTTTTTATGTTTGTTATATTTTTAATGAGTTTATTTTTGCACCGCGGAGGTTGCCCGAAGGGCTGTTTTTGTAGTTTATAGAGGTTATATACTTTTGTCAGCAATACGAATCTGAACCAGGTTA
>JASANA010008592.1:0-11466 GCA_030248095.1 Ptycholaimellus sp. GST1_10
TTTATATCCAGGGTACTCTAACTTCTTGGTCAGTGGCGGAAAAGTGAGCGGAAAAGTCCTGAACTCGTGCGCTGTGTACAGAGCCAGGGAAGAGTCTAGGCCAAGTGAAGGCAGAAGAGGGGGCACATCTGTCAATGATGCAAGAGGCGGAACTTTTAAGCGTGGCAAGGTTAAATGCCTGTCGCATTGAGACTGTAGAGGGGTAGATAGGTGTAGGGGATGTGGACGTCGTCGATGGCAGCCATGGAGAAAGAATGAAAGGGCAAGGGCGTTTTGCTGGAGCTTGGCTGCTTGGAGGATTGCGGGGAGCCTCTGGAGGCGGCTCCTTAGGGCATCAAAGAGTGGCCAGAGGCCGTCCAAGTTTGAGAAAAATTCACTTTCTGTTTGCTTCTGGCAATGGTGTTTTAGGCTGTTCTGAGAGGTGCGTGGAAGTTATGCAGCTTGGGATGACAGTCGGTCCAACTTTCTGCAGCTCAAGGATGACACTGAGCAAATTGTCTCTGTTGAGAGAAACTGCAATGAGAATTTACGCAGATTGGGATGACAGTAGGCAATTTGCTCGGGTTGATAAGCATCACAAACGGACGCAGCTCGGGATAACGTGGAGCAAATTGTTGCTGTTGAAACTGCAAAGAGGTTTGATGCAGCTCGGGATGACAGTGGCCAATTTGCTTGGGTTTACAGTGGCAAAGATTCACAGCATGGGGATGACGTATGCTGGTCACTCTCTGTATGGCTGCGATGATTTTCCACAGCTTGGCATGACACTGAGCAAATTGTCATTGTGGGAGATGCGAAGAGACAAATGCCGCTCGAGATGACAATGTTGAATTTGTTCGGATTGAACAGAGGTAGAAATCGACGCAGCTGGGGGATGAACACTGAACAATTGCTCTTATGGCTGCTGTGAATGAATCGAACGCAGCTCGGGATGACAATGAGCAACTGCTGAGGCCGGTGGCGGCATGATTTCGATTGGGCTCTTTGCCATATTGAGTGGTGGAGTGGAGGTTAGCTACCACGGTGGCGCTGTCTGAAGGCCACTCCAAGAGGCTTATGGAGTTACGTGAACTTTAAGTTTAGCATCACTTCACTATTTTGGATTTGTTCAAAAGAAGCGTAGATAAAAGTTGTATATCTTCCCAGATAATACAAAGTCTGGCAGGCGGCAAGGGGATTGAAGTTGGCCCAGTTGCGTGCTGGCAGAAGCCATTCATGAGAAGTCGTCCATGTTCCCGTTGGCCTTGTACACCACCAACCTCTTACTACTGGGCGGAGTAAGGAGGTGGGTGTGATGCAGGGGACTCTTGATAAGTCGGTTGAGGAAACCTCAGGAGGGGAACTTTCATGACAGCATACATGATCATGAAGTTGCAGAAGTGGTTGTGGAAGCCGCCAAACTTTCAGACCTTACATGACTCGCCCTCGACCACGCTGAGGAGGGGGTGGGCTGATGGCATCTTTGAAAATTCATAATTTCCAGTTGCCAGCTTCAAGATACCGCTGATTATTGGCATCACATACTAAAAATCTGCTAATTTCATTGGAAAAACATGGACTATGCATGTTCAAATTTTCACTGAAGGCTGCCTGCCACGGAGGGCAGGGCAGTCCAGAGCTTCGTAGGCCGGAGGGCACGGGTGCAGAGTCCCGGAGATAGCCTAGCATGCGAAGCATGCTAGGCAAAGCGTAGGGGCCGTATTAATGCCGGGAGGCCGGAATCTGTATATATATATATAAATATATATAAGCTAGTGGTTCTTACTTGTCTGAAAGGTACGTATTTAGGGGAGGAAAAGGATTGAGAAATGTGGAAGGGGGATGCGCTCCACTGTCATCTATCGCGCTATGCGCCATATACTTGTTAATAGTATATAATGTGTTTCTTGCCAAGTGTCATAACTTATTTTATTCCCAGCATCTATGAAATGTTGACTAAAACAAAAAGTTTTCCAAACGGTTACCATAACACATGGTTCCAATTAAGACATTTATGTCCACCCTTTTTGATAATTAGTATGTTCCTTTACTTAAAATGAAAAACACTTTCCGAATGGTAAAAATGCCTTATAGCAGCAAGAATGCATCTGTACAAACATCACATGCTAGTCACATGATATTTCTTATGCCTCTTGTATGTTTGTTTGTTTATCATTTTAGCATTGAATACATTTTTCATTTTAAAACTATAATTTCATTCATTAAAATGTTTTAAATGCCTTTTAATTTAACAATTTACACAATTATAAAATAATCCTAACCATATGTGCCCTAATTGCTGGTATCCGCAGTTTTGAAAAATGGTTGAGAAAACATTTTGATTCGTCAAATTTTGGAGCAATCCGGCACTGCGACAAACTGCAGTTCTGCTCTACCGGTGGCAGAATTTTCAGGATGCAGTGGTAAAGATTTTGCATGGTCAGTGAAGTATTGCATATGATCACCATTATTCTTCCGTAATAGTGATTGAGAATTGTTTGCGTATAGTATTCATGTCAAGTATATTGTCCTTGTAATCTGTCCGTTGCTGGGAATAAAATAAGATTTCTGAACACTTGGCAGAGAACACATTAGATTCTAGCTAACAAGTATATGGCGCATAGCGGATAGATGACAGTGTAAAGCGATCCCCCCTTCCACATTCCCAAAATGCCTTTCCTCCCTAAAATATCATTACCTTCCAGTACAAGTAATAACCACTAGCTTATATATATTTATATATATATATACACACACCCCTCCGGCTCCGGGCATGGGCTATGGCTGACTAGTTTGCCCTAGCATGCTTCGCATGCTAGGCGTATCCCGGGGCTGCACCCATTGCCCTCCGCGCCATATACGGAGCTCTGACTGCCCTGCCCTCCGTGGCAGGCAGCCTTCGGTCACGCAAAAATTTGAACATGCATAAGTCCATGGTTTTTCAATGAAATTAGCAGATTTTTGGTATGTACGTCCAAGAAAGTGATATCTTGAAGCTGGCAAATGGAAATTATGATTTTTCAAAGAGGCCTCAAGCCCACCTCCCTCCTACAGCATCCATAAGAGGTCGGTGGTGTACAAGGCCTACGGAAACCTGGGCGGCTTCCACAACCACTTCTGCAACTTCATGATCATGTATGCCGTCATGAAGTTTTGCCTCCTGGAAGACGTCCTCAACAGACCTATCAAGGTCCCCTGCATCACACCCACCTCCTTACTCCGCCCAGTAGTAAGAGGTTGGTGGTGTACAAGGCCAACGGGAACATGGACGACTTCATGAATGGCTTCTGCCAGCACGCCAGCAACTGGGCCAACTTCAATCCCCTTGCCGCCTGCCAGACTTTGTATTATCTGGGAAGATATGCAAATTCTATCTACGCTTCTTTTGACAAATCCAAAATAGGTGAGAGTGATGCTAAACTTAAAGTTCACGTAACTCCATAAGCCTCTTTTGGAGTGGCCTTCTGACAGCGCCACCGTGGTAGCTAACCTCCACTCCACCACTCAATATGGCAAAGAGCCCAGATAAATCATGCCGCCACGGCCTCAGCAGTTGCTCATTGTCATCCCGAGCTGCATTCAATTCATTCACAGCAGCCATATGAGCAATTGTTCAGTGTCATCCCCAGCTGCGTCGATTTCTACCTCTGTCAATCCGAACAAATTCAACATTGTCATCCCGAGCGGCATTTGTCTCTTCGCATCTCCCACAATGACAATTTGCTCAGTGTCATCCCAAGCTGTGGAAAATCATCGCAGCCATACAGAGAGTGACCAGCATACGTCATCCCATGCTGTGTCAATCTTTGCCGCTGTAAACCCAAGCAAATTGGCCACTGTCATCCCGAGCTGCATCAAACCTCTTTGCAGTTTCAACAGCAACAATTTGCTCCACGTTATCCCGAGCTGTGTCAGTTTGTGATGCTGTCAACCCGAGCAAATTGCCTACTGTCATCCCAATCTGCGTCAATTCTCATTGCAGTTTCAACAGAGACAATTTGCTCAGTGTCATCCTGAGCTGCGGAAAGTTGAGCCGACTGTCATCCCAAGCTGCGTAACTTCCACGCACCTCTCAGAACCGCCTAAAGCACCGTTGCCAGAAGCAAACAGAAAGTAATACTTTCTCAAACTTGGACGGCCTCTGGCCACTCTTTGATGTCCTAAGGAGCCGCCTCCAGAGGCTCCCCGCAATCCTCCAAGCAGCCAAGCTCCAGCAAAACGCCCTTGCCCTGCATACTTCTCCATGGCTGCCATCGACAACGTCCACATCCCCTACACCTATCTACCCCTCTACAGTCTCAATGCGACAGGCATTTAAGCTTGCCATGCTTAAAAGTTCCGCCTCTTGCATCATTGACAGATGTGCCCCTCTACTGCCTTCACTTGGCCTAGACTCTTCCCTGGCTCTGTACACAGCGCACAAGTTCAACTTTTCCGCTCACTTCTCTGCCACTGGCCAAGAAGTTAGAGTACCCTGAATGGGAACCTGAACCAGCTGGCCAAGGCCTAGTAGATCAACGGACAGAAGATCATCATTCGCATCGTTGCCCTCAACATCATTGCCAATGGCACCTCAATCCTCCCTCTTACTCCTCCTATTGTCTGAGGTCAAAGCCCAGCTTCTACTATTGCCGCTTCGAGACAATCGTCTATTACATCCCCAGTGCAATCAGTGGGTCTTCAATACACCCTCCCTCCATCTCAAGTCCCACTCAATTAGAGGCCAACTAAACATGGTCTAATAGGAACTGCGATCCGCCAAGGGCACCAGATCTATTTGCCCGGCGCCACTTGGACAGCACATAGAAGGATGCCGACAATCTTCTACACCCTCTCACTCTGCCCATCTTCACCTCCAAGCACCCTTTGTGGAGCCCCCAGAAAGGCCCCAACTGCTCCTGCAAACACCACTTGGCCAGCACACAGATGGACACCGACAGACCTGGCAAGCTCCCCATCACCCTCCACTTCTACACCTATTGCAACCCAGAAGGACTGTTCCAATTTGACATCGCCAAGGATGCCTAGCTGAACGTCTGGAGCTTCCAGAACTTCTACGACAAGCACAGCCTCAACCAGCGCTACCTTGGCAGCGGATAGACAAACACTGTCCTGATTGCACACCTTCATCCTACCCCTCATCCTCCCTCTTAGAGGCTTAAATGGAGCGGCATCAAAAATGCCTTCCAAGACTACGCCGTCTTTGGATTGAAAGCAGGGCAAAGAATCCCCTCCGCCCAGCACCAGCCAGCGGAGCTAATTGGCATTGCCTTTCAAGACACCACTGAATGGGAACATTAAAGTTAATGAAACTTTAACTTTAATGAAAAACTTTAATAACTTTAATGAAATAATTTGGCGGATTATCATTGATGCTTCTCTTATCCTAAATATGGATAAAAGAAGATGTCTACGGAACTCCGGTTCTACGGCATCTGACTGAGATTTGCCAGCCCTTTGACGGCGCAAATCTGCAAGGATTGCGGCATCCAGACCCACGCCTATGGCTTTGGCTTTGGCTTCCAGGTCTCTGCCTCCTACAAGATGCCGATTGACCTCTACTCATTCCCCGCCAATCAATTGATTGCCAAGAATGACCCATCAATGATCATCAATGGCCAGCACATTTCCTCCCAGCTCTTCAGCTACAATGGACTGAAATGCATCTGGCACGGGCCTACGGCCAGCTTCTATTTGGCCTCGTTCATCAAGCTCAGTGGCAACTGGGTTGCCTTCAATTGCAACATGAACAAGGCACAGGCCAACACCCACTTTGACTACGGCCTGAATCGGCAGGCAAAGGCCCACGGCCACTCTACGACGGCCTGCATCAGCAGGCACTGGCCTACGGCCACTCATCGACTACAGCCTGAATTGGCAGGCACAGGCCTACGGCCACTCATTCTACAGCCTGAATCGGCAGGCACAGGCCCACGGCCACTCTACGACAGCCTGAATTGGCAGGCACAGGCCTACGTCCACCAGGAGTTCAGCATGTCACTGCACTCCCATTCCAGCAGCCTTCCTCTGTGGACTCTGACTGTGGACGGAAAGTGTCAGACAGCAGCAACTGAATCGAGTCAATCTGTCCCTGCAATTCCCCTCCAGCAGCCTTCCTCTGTGGACTCCAACTGCGGATGGTATTCAGCAAACAGCAGGACTAAGTCTCAAGGGTCAACATTCTCATCTCTAGCAGCCTTCCTCTGTGGACTCCGACTGCAGACCTGAGAATGACCAACGATGCAGCATCAGATACTAGAGCACTGCTTTGACGGTCGAAACCGCTATTCGATGCATCGGGAGCGACTGGTGTTTAACAGACCAGATGGAGCCTGACTCTCCCTCTACCTACAGAACTGACCCTTCACCACCACCGCTCTCAACCATCACTCTGCTCATTCACGCTCGCCTTGGGACGTCATCCTCATTCCTAACCGCAAGAACACAACTGCTGTCCTCGCTCAACTCACATCTCTGGATTTGGCATTATCCCTACTCCGGCTCGCCGAACGATGATTTTCTTCCTGTCCCCCATAGTAGTACTATGCTTGTAGCTTAGATCCGAGGCCCCAGTCCTCTGCCTGCTCTAGCTTTTTGGTGTGATCACTACTGCCCTTCCTGGCCGCCCCGCGGGTGCGCTGTGACGTTTCCCAAGCCGGTTTCGTCGACCTATGTCGATGAGGTGGGCGGAAGGGAGGCCAGGTTCAGTTGCTGTAGATTGTCCCCCAAGATGCCCTAACCTGTTCCGATCTGCCTCCCTTTCCGGTGATGATGAAAGAGAATCTCGCTAAGTTCCTGCTGTATTCACCACAGATATTGCCGGTAGGAAGCGGTCCCGGATCATTTGAAACATTACTTTTTGGGTAGAAGTTTGAAAAATGGGGTATAATGGAAATGGCGAATTTGGATTTGGATTTGGACGGATTTGGACGGATTTGGACGGATTTGGACAACCCTTTTTATTCCTGAAAGGTAATAATATTTTACGAAGATCTGGAGGGGTGGAACCGGTCCCGGAGCATTTGAAACATTAGTTTTTTGGGTAGAAAGGTTAACAAATGGGGTATGCTGGAAATGGCAAATTCTCAACGGATTTGGACAAACTTATTGGTTTCTGAAAGGTAATAATATTTTAGGAAGATCTGGAGGGGAGGAACTGGTTCCGGAGCATTTGAAACATTACTTTTTTGGGTAGAAGTTTTGAAAAATGGGGTATGCTGGGAAATGGCGAATTCTCAACCGATTTGGACAAGCTTTTCTTTTCCTGAAAGGTATTAATATTTTAGGAAGATCTGTAGGGGTGGAACCGGTCCTGGAGCATATGAAACATTAATTTTTTGGGTAGAACGGTAAAAAATGAGGATGATGAGAAATAACGAATTCTCACTGGTTATTGACCAAGTAATGATATTTTTTCTGGAAGGTAATGATATTTTAGGGGAGGAAAGGCATTTTAGAAATGTGGAAGGGGGGATGCGCTCCGCTGTCATCTATCGCGCTATGCGCCATATACTTGTTAATAGTATATATTGTGTTCTCTGCCAAGTGTCAGAAATCTTATTTTATTCCCAGCAACGGACAGATTACAAGGACAATATACATGACATGAATACAATACGCGAACAATTCTCAATCACTATTACGGAAGAATAATGGTAATCATATGCACTACTTCATTGAGCCATGCAAAATCTTTACCACTGCATCCTGCAAACCGCCACAATTCAAGCTGCAGAACTGCAGTTTGTCGCAGTGCAGGAATACTCACAAAATTTGACGAATCAAAATGTTTTCTCCTTCAAACACTGCGGATACCAGCAGTCAGCACATGTGGTAAGGGTCAGGATTATTTTATAATTGTGTAAATTGTGAAATTAAAAGGCATTTAAAACATTTTAATGAATGAAATTATAGTTTTAAAATGAAAAATGTATTCAATGCTAAAATGATAAACAAACAAACATACAAGAGGCATAAGAAATATCATGTGACTAGCATGTGATGTTTGTGCAGATGCATTCTTGCTGCTATAAGGCATTTTTACACTGCCATTTTCGGAAAGTGTTTGTTCATTTTAAGTAAAGGAACATCTTCAAGGATCAAAAAGGGTGGACATAAATGTCTTAATTGGAACCTTCTGTTATGGTAACCGTTTGGAAAACTTTTTGTTTTAGCCAACATTTCATAGATGCTATTTCAAGTGTAGGTCTTTTATTGTGTATGGACAAGCAAGGAATTTCTTTTTTTAGCTGGCAGTTTACATCATCATCTTCGATTGCTGCCTGAGTCAATTTAGATGTGTGCTTTATCGATTTCGCGAAAGCATTTGATTAAGTTTTTCATACAAATGGTATCTCAGGGCCTCTGATTCAGTGGATACAGGGCCGGTAACTAATATCTGTCATTTTTTCAATCAACTGTAACTCAAGACATACTCCATATTTTTTGATGAACATTTATCAGAACATGCATCTAATACTTGCCTAAATTGTGTTACATTTTTATCCCAACCGGATTTAATATCATGGATATATGACAATTTTTTGTAGCCTGAGTCATCAGTTTCACAGCAAACTAAGCAAATTCTTAGATATTTTTAAATTATAAGTTGTTTGGTAGATATCATTTTGAATATCACGAAAATAACATCAGACTGGTGCCTTAATATTTGTTTTTGTTTGTTTTATAGCAAACAACTCGAAAATGGCATGAAGTGGCAAAAAAATAATCCAATTTGCAATATTATTATGCTTTTACAGTGAACTAGTACAAAATTACAGTTGTTACAAAAATGATCATAAATCCATGACATTAAATCTGTTTGAGATAAAAACAACACAATTAAGGCAAGTATTAGATGCATGTTCTGATAAATTTTAATCAAAAAATATTGAGTATATCTTGAGTTAAAGGTGATTGAAAAAATGACAGATAATTTGTTACCGCCCTGTAAGGGCTTTCCTTGCAGATCGTGAGCAAGTTGTGTGTGTAGAAGGTGTCCACTCAGCTCCCAGGCCAATTACATCATCCATCATTCAAGGTGGAACACTCAGCCCGCTTTTATTCCTCATGTACATCAACTCCTTAGTTTCCTGTCTCTGTGCAGAAGGAGTGGAGTGTTGGCTGTTTGCTGATGATGTGAACATTTCTGCTGCTTGCCCCATTTGCCTTCAAGCTGCCCTCACTTGTCTGGAAAACTGGTCTGCGCTCTGGCAACTTGAAGTCTCTCCTTCCAAGTGTGCAGTATTGCCAATATGCACGGGCCTCTCAAGCTCTTACACTATCTGCAACCAAATTCTTCCATCTGCACCTGACAGGGTCTTTCGTGACCTAGGATTATTGGTCTCATCCTCGCTCAGCATTTCAGCTCATACCACTGCAATATGCTCCAAGGCAAAGCAAATGTGCCATTTGATCAAGAAGTGCGTCCTCCAGCCCTCCCCTTCTATCCTGATAAACGCCTTTTGCACTTACGTGAGGCCCATACTGGAATATGCATCCCCTGCTTGGAACTCACTTGCACTTTCTGATTCTAAACGCATAGAGCGAATTCAACAGTATTTCACTCACTTCATCTTCCAGAAATGTCACATTCCAAACCGTGGACTGGGCTACACTTTCAGATGTGCTACTTTAGGGCTTGAACCTCTAGATAAGTGCCGTCGCTCTGCAGATCTGCAATTTCTATTCAATGTCTTCCATAGCAAGCAGTTTTGCCCTGGCCTTGTCCAAATCAGAATGTCCGGTCACCAACTCAGAAACAACTACCGTCTCCAAACTGGCCCTAGGGTGCAGAAGCCATGCGGAACCTCCCCTGAGCCCTGGTCTTCTCCCTCCCGCCCCTTTCCAGTTTCTGTTCCCATTTTTCAGCATGCTGTGATTGCCTCTGCTGTCTATTCTCAACTTGTTGGAAGAAAACCAAACAACAAAAACAACAAAGAAAATTTTAAATTTATTGAACTGTTCTATTAATAAACTTCTAAAATCTTCAAAAAAGATCACTTTGCCATTTTTTGCTAATTCCGTACCCTTTCGTGCCAATTGGAAATCCTAATATGTTATTTATGGTGGCTTTTTAATCCATGCAAGTTATATTATGCGGATTACTGCGGATGAGTCTGAGTTTTAGATGTACAAATTGTTTTTATATGCTATAATATAACACCGGAATAATTGAAAGTTTTTGACCGCAAAGCGGGCTCAAAGAGCCCGATTTGTGGTCTATACATATGACTGAATATTTGTCTGTATATATATAAATTTCCTTAGCGTGAGCAATGCCTTTGTACCAATAAGTGAGAATCTGTACCAATATCTAGCCTTCCGTGATCCACTTACTCTCTGCTGAGCTTTATATTGCAACACCCTCTGCTGGGCTCCATATTGCTAGTTTTTTTCTTCTTTGCCAAGAGTCAGTATGCTGCTTTAGCCTTTCATTTTTCTTCGAGACCAAAAATGCCGTTGTCATGCTAACCATGTTTCCCTAAAAGCTTTATCCATCAAATATAATTGGTTTTGATTCATGCTTTGCGCGAATATAAGAAAAGCATGCAGCAACAAAAAACAAGTGCTTTGTACAATGTGAAGCGTGGAAACCCAGTGATATCACATCCAGAGAAAGAAATGTGCAGTGGAAATTCCTTTACAAATGACCTGTATGAACTCATTAATATCAATTTTCAGAGATATACGTAACTGAACGAAGACGCACAATGTATTGCTCACCCATCCGCGCCTTCCTACGCCCGGCACTCTGTCTACGTGAAGTTCGACCACGCGAACAACCTAGCCTTCTTCGCCGACCAAGACAGCCAGAGTCCCTTCCGCCGACTGTTCCCTTTCCATCCTTCATGCTGAGCCCTCCTTTTATTGCACAATTTTCCCAGGATCGCAGTGGACTACGTGGCAGATCGTCAAGAGATTCTGTACAAGCCAGACTCGCTCTACCCATCAGGGCCTTCCTACGCCCTGCTCTCTGTCTAGGTGAAAGTTTTTCCATTTTTTCATCATGACCTGCGCTGGCTTTAGTTCCCCTGATTACCCTCGTGAAGCTCTGCTTCCTGCTCAGCTTGAGAACCACAAGATTCTGGGGGCGATGCTGGCCTTTGTTGAAGAGGACTATACGCAGGTGACTACAGGCTTTGTGGATATTGGCGAGAGCTGAGTGAGAGTGTACATAGTTGACGGAGTAGTCCCACTGGCCAAACGTGGAGTTGGGCCCGGTGCCGGGGAACCTCCCGCGAGACGCCGGCGTCGTGCGATCGCGCTACTTCCGGCCAGGAGATCCTCTGGCGCCGCTGCGTCTTCCACTTTTCTCCGTCTCCCTGGTGCCATTCTGCTTCTGCCCTGTTCGCTCCTCCTCCTCATTAGCTTTCAACTATTCGCTGATTCCTTCATTACACACATCTGCAGAGCGGGGCCCCTCCAAGCAAGCCTCTTCCAAACAGCCGACGACTTGTAGCAATACGTAACTGAACGAAGACAAAC
>JASANA010008593.1:0-12825 GCA_030248095.1 Ptycholaimellus sp. GST1_10
TAAAAGCTGAGCCTTGTCCGTAAGTAGATAGCTTCGCGCAAGCCCAATTCAGTAGCTGCAGGGGAAGTGAGAACATTTTTGGGTAAATCGGGGTCGCCTAACCAAAATATCTTTTTAGCAGCTTGCTCCGATCACGGGAAAGTGCTTAAAACATCAAAAAAGTGAGTTTTTCCAATGTTTTACATCTGCGCAGTTTTGTGCAGGTATCCAATCGGGTGATATTGCACTGCTTAAACAAATTTCCAAACTGCTTAGCTATCAGTGTCCATCTCGGGCAGCCTAACCCTACTCGGGTTGGGAGCCTAATCTTTGAAGTCCCTCGAGGACAGCCATGTGTTTGCTCATGCATTCATTTGGTGTGGCTGTAATTTGGCCACTGGGTGGGGGTTTCTAAAAGAGTCATAAGACCACAAAAGAGGCTAATGCATGAAAAAAGCTGAGCACCCGTGTAGCGGGACCCATGCAGCCCAAATTCCGAATTGGCTTTGAATTTTGTTTTAATTTTATTTGCATGGGAACAGAGCATAAGCACGGTCTCCTCTTAGCCAAGGATTAAAATATTCGGAGCAATCAGTTGCTCCTATCTTAAGCTAGAGGCATATTACTTTTGTGATATAGCTTGGGTTGAAAAAAGGGCCTGGGCGCTGACACTCCGCTCACTTCGCGCCAGTCCAATATGCCAATGGTAAATGTTCTTGATCAAGATTAATCAGTTTTATTTTTGGCCGCGCACTTTATAAAGAATTGGGCAACAGCCATATCATGCCTTATCACGGGCAAGGATGTATTTGCTTAATGGGATCTTATGCATCTGTTTGGGGTTTATGCGAAAAAGTTTGGCCTTTGCTTTCCTAAGTCCTGAACGATTTCCTGGCCAGCTTGCTCCGATCACGGGAAAGTGCTTAAAACATCAAAAATGTGACTTTTATCAATGTTTTCCCTCTGCGCAGTTTTGTGCTGCTATCCAATCAGGTGATTTTGCACTCATTAAAGATTAATTTCAATACAGCTTAGCAAACCAGCATTTTAGATGACAGCCGTACCACTTTAGACTGAGGTGCTTGCTTTTTGATGTCCCTCAAGGACTGCCAGGTGATTGCTATTGCATTCAGTTGGTGCGGCTGTAAATCTCCAACTGGTTGGGATTCCTTTCTAATGCAAAAAGAGATGAGCACCCATATAGCGGGAACAATGCAGCCCAAATCATCATCATAGAAACCACCAAAACCATTTGGGTTAATTAGCCAGATTTCACTTTTTATTCATAACTATCTTCAAACAAAAATCGCAGCTGCCAATAATAGCCAGCAAAAAAATGGAAGCAAGCAAAACCAGAAATAAAAAACAAAGCTAATGAATGCAGAAAAACGGAAAAACCACTCATATTTTCTAAACATATAAAAACGATTAATGAATAAACAAACTCACTAAGACAAATTGCCCAAAAATGATGTCTGCCACATAATAAATATAATTAAGATTGATGCAAGATGCTATTTTGCAAAAACAATCATTAAAAACACAGAGACCACAAACGAAAATAAAAAAAATAAACCAAATAAAAAAATAATTAAAGACATGTTTAATATTTAAATTCAACATATCAATTAACAAAAAATACAAAGCATTAAGCAAAAATAATTATGTGCGCCGCAGGCCTCTCCCAACCTAGTCCATAATATAAAAGCTGAGCCTTGTCTGTGACGTGGACAGACGGCGCAGGCCCAATTCAGCAGCTGCAGGTGAAGTGAGCATATTTATGGGTAATTTGGGGTCGCGGAACACGATTCTGGCCTGACCAGCTTGCTCCGATCACGGGAAAGTGCTTAAAACATCAGGAGTTTGGGTAAAATGGTCAATTGGGAGGGTTTTTCGAATGCTGCTTGTGACAGAAAGCGCATTTTGTCAAGCGGTTTGTTGCATTCAAAAGATACAGTTTTTACCTTTAAAATGGCGTTGGAATTTTTGAAATCGGTTGAGAATTGGCTGAGTTTCAGCCAAAACAAATTTTAGCTAATAAGCCATTCTGGCGGCCTACCCAGGCCTCCAATGTTTCAGTGGATATTCAAGTAAGATACGAAAAGAAGTATTCATCAGCCTTTGACTGTTGCGGCATAGCTGGCTGGCTTGATTATGGCATATCTGGAGCTGGTGATGTGCGCCACAGGCCCAAATAATCAAACAGGGCAAAGCAGTCATTTTGAAGGATTTTTCCATTTCCATCTTTAACTGGAAATTTATAAAATTATGTGGATTATTGCATTCAATGGATTCAAAAGTTTTCTGCAAATTGGCGTTGGAATCTGTTTAAAATTGGCTGAATTTGAACCAAAACAAATTTGACATTTTGACCATGCTTGCGCCCTACCCAAGTCTGCCATGTTTCATTGAAAATGTAAGTTAACTGAGGATGAACACCAGTGCTTGTGTGTTGCACTTTAGATAATTTCGACATGACAGACCTTGCAATGTGCGCCGCAGGCCTCTCCCAACCTAGTCCATATATATAATAGAGGAGCCTGTCTTGTGAGTGAGCATTTCGCGCACCATGAGGGAAGCTTCTGGTGAGGAGATGAAGGTGTTTTTGGGTAAATCAGGGCTGGGGAACACGATTTTGAGTTATAGAGCTTGCTCCGATCATGGGAATGTGCTTAAAACATCAAAAATTCGACTTTTTTCAATGTTTTGCAACTGCGCAGTTTTGGGAAGCTACCCAATCAGGCCGAATTTCAACCATTACACATAAATTTTCCATTCAGCATCGAAACCAGACTACCTCAAACGCGTCCTAACCTTACTTGGGTTGGGTGCCTAATTTTTGATGTCCCTTTGAAGACTGCCAGGTGTTCTATTCACTTGGTGTGGCTGTAATTTAGCCACTGGGTGGGGTTCCTTAAATAATTTGGCCACTGTGTGGGGTTCCTTAAAAGAGTCGCTGGACTACAAAAGAGGCAGAAGCATGAAAAAAGGTGAGCACCCGTGTAGCGGGAACCATGCAGCCCAATTACATTCCTCCAATCCATTTGACCCCCCCCCCCCACCCTTCCATTTGATCCCCACCCCCGGCCGTGTGGGCGCCCCCCATTCTAAACAAAAACCAGTGATCAAATTTTAAAAGTCATGCCCCAAACCATAAAATATATTTTTTTGATTTTAATGGGGTAAAAATCATAAACAATATTTTTAGTTTATCGATTTCAAATAATCATGTCCATTAAAAACCACAAACCATCATATATATGCTCCATCCAACTCCAAAACCACAACCAGCATGCCCCATCAAACCCCAAACCATTGTATCTGTGCTCCATTCAACTCCGAAACCCCAACAGTCATGTCCCATAAAAACCCAAAACCATCATGTCTATGCTCCATCCAACCTCAAAACCCAAACCATCATGCCGCATAAAAACCCCAAACCATTGTATCCGTGCTCCATTCAACTCCAAAACCCAAACCATCATGCCCCATTAAAACCCCACACCATCGTATTCATGCTCCATTCAACTCCAAAACCCCAACTGTCATGCCCCATAAAAACCCCTTCCTTCTCCCCAATCCATTGCCCCCCATTTGGTCTTCCCTAATTATTTGCCTACCTTTGTCCAATCATTTTCAGAATAAACACGTGGATGCCAGATGCTTTTACAGGCCTATTTAGGCTCAACCAATCCTCCCATGTAGGGCGGTGGATGCCAGATGCTTTTACAGGCCTATTTAGACTTACCCAATCCTCCCATGTACAGCGGTGGATGACAGATGCTTTTACAGGCCTATTTAGGCTTACCCAATCCTCCCATGTAGGGCGGTGGATGCCAGATGCTTTCACAGGCCCATTTAGGCTCACCCAATCCTCCCATGTACCGGGTGCGCCGCGCAAGTTTTGACAAAGTTTAGACCTCAATTACTCAGGTCCAAAATAAGTTAAATACCTGAAATTTTAACACAACATACTCCTAAGCTTCCTTAAAGAAACCATAAATTTTTATTAAATTGCAATCATTCCTTCTAGAGTTATTGGCCTTTAAGTGTGGGCAGCGCAAATTTTGCCTGTTTACCCTGTAATTACAAAATTTGGGACACAGTTTGGACTCCATTTCATAGGCCCAAAGAATCAATGATTGCTCAAATAGAAGACCAACATAAGCTAAAGGGGATATGCAAAGCCATTGAATGCATTGCCGTTTTTATGGTTATACATATCGCTTAAAACATTGCATATATTGGAGCTAATTTCTGAAAATTCGCTGATGGACACAACAGCGGTTTTTAGGATTTTTGACAATTACATTAAATTTTACTATGGGCTCCCGAAAAAATCCGAGATGCTTCCAAATTTCCATAGTTATTGTTCATACAATTGGCAAATTTGTGTATTATTGTGAGCCCATCATGTTTGGCTGGACCTGAGAAATTAGCAAAATACTGTAATTACAGAGTTAACGGGCAAAATTTGGGTTGCCCTCACATAAAGGGCTATAACTCTAGAAGAAATAATTCTAATTTAATAAAAATTTATAGGTTGTTTAAGGAAGCTTAGATGTATAATGTGTTAAAATTTCAAGCATGTAACTTATTTTGATCCTGACTTATGAAGGTCTAAATTTTGTCAAAACTTGCGCGGCGCACCCGGTAGGGCGGTGGATGCCAGATGCTTTTACAGGCCTATTTAGGCTCAACCAATCCTCCCATGTAGGACGGTGGATGCCAGATGCTTTTACAGGCCTATTAAGGCTCAACCAATCCTTCCATGTAGGGCGGTGGATGCCAGCTGCTTTTACAGGCCTACTTAGGCTCAACCAATCCTCCCATGTAGGGCGGTGGATGCCAGCTGCTTTTACAGGCCTATTTAGGCTCACCCAATCCTCCCATGTAGGGCGGTGGATGCCAGATGCTTTTACAGGCCCATTTAGGCTCAACCAAGCTCCCATGTAGGGCGGTGGATGCCAGATGCTTTTACAGGCCTATTTAGGCTCAACCAATCCTTTGATGTAGGGCGGTGGATGCCAGATGCTTTTACAGGCCTATTTAGGCTCAACCAATCCTTCGATGTAGGGCGGTGGATGCCAGATGCTTTTACAGGTCTATTTAGGCTCATCCAATCCTCCCATGTAGGGCGGTGGATGGCAGATGCTTTTACAGGCCTATTTAGGCTCACCCAATCCTCCCATGTAGGGCGGTGGATGCCAGATGCTTTTACAGGCCTATTTAGGCTCAACCAATCCTCCCATGTAGGGCGGTGGATGTCAGATGCTTTCACAGGCCTATTTAGGCTCACCCAATCCTCCCATGTAGGGCGGTGGATGCCAAATGCTTTTACTGGCCTATTTAGGCTCAACCAATCCTCCCATGTAGGGCGGTGGATGCCAGATGCTTTTACAGGCTTATTTAGGCTCAAACAATCCTCTCATGTAGGGTGGTGGATGCCAGATGCTTTTACAGGCCTATTTAGCCTCAACCAATCCTCCTATGTAGGGCGGTGGATGCCAGATGCTTTTATTACAAGCCTATTTAGGCTCACCCAATCCTCCCATGTAGGGCGGTGGATGCCAGATGCTTTTACAGGCCAGAATCTCAACGTCAACCTCAACTTGCAGCCATTTTTCCCCAATTTTATGCCTTTTCGAGTTTTTTTTATGAATTTCAACAGATTTTTTTCTGCAAGTATTATGCCAATAGTTGCCGTAGGCGACGGCAAAGCTCAACCTAGTCACCATATATAATGCAGGAGCCTGTCCTGTCCGTTATCACTTCGCGCACCACCAGGGAAGCTTTCTGTGAGAAGATGAAGATGTTTTTGGGTAAATCGGGGTCCGGTAAGCCGATTTTGTGTTAGCCAGCTTGCGCCGATCACGGGAAAGTGCTTAAAATGTTGAAAATGTAACTTTTATCAATGTTTTGGAACTGCGCAGTTTTTGGAAGGTACCCAATCAGGCCGAATTTCATTCATTGAAGATAAATATTCCCAAACAAATAAGCCTTGAACCTCTTTGGCAACCTAACCCCACTCGGGTTGGGTGCCTAATCTTTGAAGTCCCTTGAGGACAGCCGGGTGTTTGCTGTTGCATTCATGTGGTGTGGCTGTAATTTGGCCACTGGGTGGGGTGGTACAAAAGAGTCAGTAGACCAAAAAGAGGCTAAAGCATGAAAAAAGCTGAGCACCCGTGTAGCGGGACCCATGCAGCCCCATCAATTATCCCCTCCAATTCACCGCATTGCTTCACCCAAACCCTAGCCCCCCACACAAAACTCCCACAGTCATTCTTTCTAATTATATTTAACCAAAGATTTTCCGTTTTCAACCATTTTTCCAACTTTTCCTATTTTTTAACCTCTGACCCATGAACATTTTGAAATTCCCTTTTTAACCACTTCATTTTTCCATGTATTTTTGCATTTTCAAATTACGTTTCCATTTATTTACACCTCCTGAAAATCTCCTCCTCCATGAAAACCTCCAAACCCTTGCCTTCTTGCTACATTCCAACCAACAAACCCTCGCTTCATTGCCCTATACCCCAGCCCAGCCGTTCACAAACCTTTTAATCTTGTGGCCCCAGCCATCAAAATTACACCAATAAATAAAATTATTTCGATTTTTTACTAGGGTAATTATTATAAAAAATAATTTTTTTTAATTTGTCCTTTTTTATAGCTTTGGGTCCATTTTGGTGCTTAGATTTCAAAAATTAGTGTCCCGGATGTAAACAATATTTTAAAATTATGGGAATATAAGAAAAATCTCCAAAAATCACAAAAAATGATCATATTTTCCAGTTTTTGTCAAAACTATTTTTCTAGAGTCCAACGGTCCCCCCAAAAACACCCAACTACCCCCCCCCCAAAATGAAAACTTATTCAATAATCCCCCCTTTAAATTATTTAAACACATCAAAACTATTTTTTCGATTCCAACTGTCATCCCAAAACTTATCCAATTATCCGCCCAAATGAAAACTTATCCAATAACCCCCCCCCCCAAATGATAACTTATGCAATCCCCCCCGCGCCAAATGAAAACTTATCCAACTACTCCCCCAAAATGAACTCTATCTAATTATCCAAAAATGTGTTGGAAGATAGTGAGAGAAAGCCAAATGAATTGTAGTAAAACTCCTTCACCCCGTTTTTCTATTACCAATTTGAACTTTTGGTTATCAATAATTTCCGTACCCTGCTTCTTATAGTCGCTGTAGGTGACGGCGAAAGCCAACCTAAATCCTACAATTCATTTGCCCCCAACCATTTGCCTTCTTTTTATCATCAGATTGCCCCCAGCCGTTTGCCCTGTTTAACCTTGTGGCCTCCCCCATTCGTTTGCCTCCTATCTGCAAATTCATTGCTAAACAAATCCCTGTTGTCATGCCAAAAACTTTTGTATAACTTTTTTTCGATTATTTAATGAAGTATAAGTTATGAAATAAATATTTTTATTAAAGTGGACTTATTTTTATGGTTTTTGGTCCATTTTGGTGTGTAGATTTCAAAAATCGTGGTCCCAGATGTGGAAAACTTATCCAATTATCCCCCCAAATTTAATGGAGCTTTAAACATATTTAAACGCATCATAACTTTTTCAATAACAACTGTCACCCCCCGAAAACTTATCCAACTACCCCCCTCCCCCAAATGACAGTTTACCCAATTACCCCACCCCAAAATGAAAACTTATCCAATGTCCCCCCCGCACCAAATGAAAACTTATCCAACTAATCCCCCTAATGAAATATTATCCAATTACCCAAAAAAAGCATTGGGGGATAGTGGTAGAAAACCAAATAAATTGAAGTAAAGCTCATTACTGCAGCCGACTTTTATTACCCATATAATTTATAATTCTGGCCATCAGTAATTTCTGTAGCTGCTTCCTTATAGTCGCCGTAGGCGACGGCGAAGCTCAACCTAGTCACCATATATAATGCAGGAGCCTGTCCTGTCCGTTATCACTTCGCGCACCACCAGGGAAGCTTTCTGTGAGAAGATGAAGATGTTTTTGGGTAAATCGGGGTCCGGTAAGCCGATTTTGAGTTAGCCAGCTTGCGCCGATCACGGGAAAGTGCTTAAAACATCAAAAATGTGACTTTTTTCAATGTTTTTGAACTGCGCAGTTTTGGAAGCTACCCAATCAGGCCGAATTTCAGTCATTACACAAAAGTTTCCTTACAGGTTTGTAGACCAGCATATCTTACAGGCGTACAACCTCATGTGGGTTGTATGCCTAATCTTTGAAGTCCCTTGAGGACAGCCGGGTGTTTGCTGTTGCATTCATTTGGTGTGGCTGTAATTTGGCCACTGGGTGGGGGATACTCAAAAGAGTCAATAGACAAAAAGAAGAGGCTAATGCATGAAAAAAGCTGAGCACCCGTGTAGCGGGATCCATGTAGCCCAAATCATAAACCCTAACCTTCATCATCACTTATTATCCCAAATCCTGAAACCTTATCATTAAATGTTGCAATTTGCTTCCTGTTATCGAAATTTTCATAGAATACCTCTCGAAGCCCCCCATTTCGAATGATGCAATCAATCAAAAAATTAACTAAATTTTAGTAACGATTGGCCCCCCAGACTTGATCCCCGGCCACTCCCACCAAGTCATTCTCCATCACCCAACCATTTGCCTCCCTCTCTACGAATCCTTTTCTGTATAAAATAAAACACCACTTACTAATTATGCATATCAAACAAAAATATCATAAAAGCCTAACTACAATTTAGTACAATTGTTAAAAATAGTTTTCAGTTTGCCTCCCCAGCCACTCCCCACTGTCCCCCTGCCATTTGCCAAAGACCTCCCCCCAATCGTTTGCCCTCCCAGCTTTCCCCCGAAACCATTTGCCCCCCAACTGTTTGTTGTCCCCCAACCATTTGCCCCCCAACCCCCAATTTTTTTAATACCCCCCGTTTTTGAATGATGCCTGCAAAGCCAAACAGTAAAGAACCAAATAAATAATCCCCTATCCGTTTGCCATTCATCCAATCGTTTGCCTCCCATTCGTTTACCCCCCCCCCCCAGCTGTTTATGCTCACCATCATTTTTTTTATGCTCCTCATCAACCCCACCCCCCACCCCCCCATTTTTGAATGATGCGAATAAAGGCATGAAAGCCAAGAGTGGAGCTACACTGGGCATTTTAGACGAATGCCCCCCAAAGCCATTTATAGGCAAAATGGTCAAAAAAATATTTCCAAACAATTATTACCCCCAATTCTGCCCCATATACAAACCCCCAAGCCAGTGCCTCATTGCTTCATACAAATATCCAAACCATTGCTGCCTTATTCCAAACCAAACCATCGCCTTCATGTTCAAAACAATCCCAATCCCTCACCAATCTCTTTCCGTCTTGCAAAGTAGGGTGGTGGATGCCAGATGCTTTTACAGGCCTATTTAGGCTCACCAAATCCTCCCATGTAGGGCGGTGGATGCCAGATGCTTTTACAGGTCTATTTAGGCTAACCCAATCCTCCCATGTTTCAGTGGATATTCAAGTAAGCAAAGTAGGGCAGTGGATTCAGGATGCTTTTACTGGCCTATTTAGGCCTTACCCAATCCTCCCATGTTTCAGTGGATATTCAAGAAAGCAAGTAGGGCGGTGGATGCAGGTATGATTTTACAGGCATATTTAGGCTCAACCCAATTCTCCCATGTTTCAGTTGATATTCATGTCAATTTAAAAAATCATAAAAGCCTAGCTAAACTTTAGTACATTCATCCCCAAAAGATATTTGAGTGCCAATTTTTCTAGCTGGTTCCATTTAGTCGCCGTAGGCGACGGCGAAGCTCAACCTAGTCTTTTGGCCTGGCGCGAGGGAGCGCAGTGACCGTCAGCACCCAGGCCCTCTTTTCGACCCAGGTGTATGTTTTGAGGGTTATTGCCAGATCTTAAAATTTATAAGGCTTTTTCTCACCCTAAAATAGCACCAATCTATCTAATTCTTTTTGCATTGGAAAGAGCAACATCGGAATTGTGGCGGGCACTCGCGAAAAAGGGCAAAAAACTGAGGAATTGAGGGAAAAATTTGAGAAACAAAAGTGCCGCGGACTAACTCCTTTCCTTCCCTCCCCCTTCCCCTCCCTCCCCTTCCCTTCGCATCTCCTCCATGTATGGGTGCAGAGTATTCACTTCCAACTTCCCCCACCCACGTCCTTGAATCGTTGGCCTAATTTATAACATCAATTCATAGCCAGGGAGTCCATGCATTAATGGTGTAGTGGTGTAAGCGATTGTCCTTCGTGGTGAGTCTAGCAAGTTCGAATCCTAACACAAGCAAATATTTTTGTTTGCTCTTTGATATCTAATGCTAGTGCTAAAATCGAAAACCCTAGAAATAATGACATGATATTTATTTTATTTTTGACATTGCTTGTTCTGCTTCGTTGCTTTGTTCTATTTTTGACATTTAAAAGTTGAAAGAAAAGCAACCGGTACCATCGCCAAGTATGCTCTCCTTTTAAAATCAATTGCCCCGAGTAAAAAGACTAAGAAATATAGCAAATACAAGTGGAATCTGCTTCGATATTTGAATTCCGTTTTGGCGCGCCCCGAAAAGAGACATTTAATTGCGCGCCAAAACAAAATACAACTGTCAAAGAAGCAGATTCCACTTGTATTTGCTATTTTCTTAGTCTTTTTACGGATTGATTTTAAAAGGAGAAAAGAGCATTACTTTCGCATTGGCGATGTAACCCACCATTGGCCTGGCTAACGAGCGTAGCGAAGTGTCAGCGCCCAGGCCTCTTTTGACCCCAGGTGTATGTTTTTGAGGTTAATGCTAAATCTTAAATTTGATAAGTTTCTAGCTGCCGCTTGGAGCCACCAATCTTTTTGAATTCTTGTTGCATTGAAAATAGCATGCAATAATCGACTAAACTGCGAGAACTCAGCTGAAAGTTGCAGAGCTTTTGAGAAATTCATGAAAAGATGTTTGTCCGAACTCCTTCTTCTTCTCCTTCTCCTTCTTCTCCTCTCGCATCTGCTCAATGGACGATAGTAGGTATTCATTTCTTCCCCCCACCCCCTCCTCCCCGGGTCCTTGGGCCTCAGCTATTTATTTCGCTCATAAGTCTTCAGTTAGACTAACGAGTCATATGTACCATTGGTGTAGTGGTGTAAACGATGGGACAGCCGGATGAAACTGGCAGGTTCGAATCCTTCTGAGGCATTCATTTTAATTTTGGAACATTTAAAGTTGAGGAATAACTGGTGCCATCGCCAGCGTAAAGCCAAGAAAATTTGCCAATTTTTTTGAGTTTGCCATTAAATTTTCATCGTATTTTTAATTTTCGAAACGTTTATGATTTTGTTATATTTTTTAAATAAATTTATTTATTTATTTATAATTTATTTATCTAATAAAATTTCAACCAAGTATATAACCAACAGTTTAAAAAAGAACATAAATTAACACAATTTTATTTTTGCATGTTTAAAGTTGAAGAAATAAAGTAAACCATTCGCTCTAGCTGAAATAAGTTTTTTTCTAAGTCTCAGTTGCCGAGTGTAAAGCAAGGAATTTTCTACTACTAGTGGAATCTGCTGTGTCATCTGTATTTTGTTTGAGCGCGCATGAAAAGAGTTATTGAACTGCGCGCGAAAACAAAATGCAAATGCCCCACAAGCAGATTCCACTAGTAGTAGGGAAATTTCCTTCGCTTTACACTCGGGTCAACTGATAATTTGGGAGAAAAGAGCTTACTTTCGGCTTGACGATGGTACTATTTATATATAATACGGGTGATGCCATTTTAGGAGAGTGCCTCGGGCTGACTGGATTCACCACTTATCCTGGCACATGATAGCTCAATGAATAGGTCTCGGCGAGTTATGCAAGTGATATTTTCTGCACTCTGCTCCAATAACATTGAATGTAAAAATAAATCGAAAATGAGTGCGATTTTGGCATTTTTGGGGTATTTTTAACTTTGAAGCTTCAAAGTTCCATCAATTTCTAACTTTTTTTGTTGGATTTTTTTTTAAATTTGGCCCAACATTACTTCTTGCGATTAGTAACTGTAGTATTTGGACTTTTACATCAGCTGAATTTTAAAAATGAGGATAAGTAAAGTCAATTTTCGAGATTATGCCCTACTTAGTGAGCTGATGTTTCAAGAAATTCATTAGTTAAGATATGCAGTTGTTCAATATAGAGGTCACTTTGACTATTTGAGATTAGTACAGTCATTGATCTCTTGTGATCTGCTGTTCTGACCAGCGAAGCTTCCAAACTGGTGGAACTTTAAATGCTGATCTTCTGCTGGAGCAGTAGAATTAATCCGTGATAGGGTTGGTCCTTGGCAAAGCAGGATTGTGTTATGCTGGACTCGGCACATCCGCACATCACTTTTCTCGCTCTCTACTGAGTCATTTCCGGTGGAATGTTGATACATTTCGAGAAAATAAAGAAAGTTACTGTAAAGCCACGGGATGCATAGTGTGGCGGCGCGAAGCGCGGCCACCTACCCATAATTACTAGTATATATATAGATGTGGAAAACCGACGGATGCAAATCAGGGTACGGCTCAGCTGGCCTTGGCCGGCCCGCCGCTTCCGGGCAGGGCGCCAGAGATCCTCCGGCCCTCCGGGCACAGGGCACGCCGCGTTGCCCGCCTAGCATGCTTCGCATGCTAGGCTACGCTCCGGGGCCTCCGCACCTATGCCCTCCGGCTTACGGAGCCCCATTGACCTGCCCTCCGCTGCAGGCGGCCTTCGGCTGCGCAAAAATATAATTTCAGC
Source organism: Ptycholaimellus sp. GST1_10 (assembly GCA_030248095.1). Classification (NCBI taxonomy): domain Eukaryota; kingdom Metazoa; phylum Nematoda; class Chromadorea; order Chromadorida; family Chromadoridae; genus Ptycholaimellus; species Ptycholaimellus sp. GST1_10. The sequence goes on from JASANA010008593.1 coordinate 12,739, forward strand.
CCAAGTGCTTCGCGGTCACCTATTGCGGTTTGCACCATTATACTTGTTCTAAATATCAGCAATACGTAACTGAACGAAGAGCGACAT
>JASANA010008594.1:0-49063 GCA_030248095.1 Ptycholaimellus sp. GST1_10
CCGAAGGTCTCGTCGGCATCCAGGCTGTCCTGGACGAGCTTGCGGATGCACGCCTGGAGCAGCCACGGGCTCGCTGAGCAGCCCATGATCACTCTGGTGTAGCGCCAGACCTGGTAGTTCTGGTCGCTGAGGGGCTTGGCCTTGTCCTTTGGCAGGACGATCCTCAGGGCGTCCTTGAGGTCCTCCCGCACCTTCATGGCGTAGAAGGCGGACTTGAGGTCGGCGGTGAAGGCGAACTGGCCCGCGCGTAGGAGCAGCTGGATCGCGTGGAGGTTGGCGAGGAGGTTGGGCCCGGGGTTGATCATGTCGTTGAGGCTGCGGGGCGGCTGCCCACAGCGGGAGGAGGCGTCCACGACCGGCCGGACCTTCTTCGACTCCGGCGCCTTGAAATGAGGGAGGTGATGGACTAGGCGACCTGGTTCAGCGGGCTTGGTGACGGGCTCAATGATGCCGTCGCTGGCCTGGACCTCGAACTCGGCGTAGTAGGCCTGGCGCTCGTCCTCGGAGAGGCGGGCGTGGGTCTTCTGGGCCCTCGAGAAGGCCTGGCCGAAGTTGTGGGCGAGGGCGCCGGCGTCGGCGCGGAAGGGGAGCGGCACCGTGAAGGAGCCGTCGTCGCCTCAGGTGATCTCGCTGATCAGCTTCTCCGTCCGCTCGTCGTTGACCGTGGCCGTGCTGCCGGCCTCCGCCTTGAAGCCGACGCTGTCGAGCTCCGTCTGGCGATGCAGGAGCTGCTGGAAGGTGATCGGCTGGGCGTGGGCGAAGGCGCAGAGTTGCTCGTGGCCGCCGACGCCGTCGCTGAGCTCGTCCGCTTCCACGTACCCGTCCAGCACCACCCCTAGGCAGGAATGGTAGGCGGTGAGGAGGGGAGTGACCTCGGTGCGGGGACAGGAGGCGCCGACAAAGGCATTGCGGGCGTTGGCGCCGATGAGCAGGTCCGTCCGGAAGGCCTCGGCCTGGGCGCTGGGCAGGTTGGTGACCTCGGCCGGGTCGATGTCGCGAAGGAGGCCGGGCCGGAGCTGGAATCCTCCGACGGAGAACTCGGCGCAGACGCTGTCCGTGGTGTAGGCCTTGAGGATGATGATCTTGCCCCCCTTGCCCCACACCTGAACCATGGCTGGCTGGGTGCGGAGTCGGACGGGGTGCTGGGCGCCGGCGTAGGCGAGGTCCACCTGCTCGGGCAGGAGGAGGCGGAGCTTGAGCTGGCGGGCGACGTCGAGCCGGAGCCAGGAGAACGAGGACGCGGAGTCCAAGATGCCCTTGACGGAGACGCCGCTGTTGGCCTCGAACTTGGGTCGGGAGGCCTTGGCCTCGAAGGTGGGCAGGATGACGGCGCCCTTGGCGCCCGTGGCGTCGGCCTTGGCCGCCGTGGCGGCGCCGGACTTCACCGGATCCTTCTTCGCCGGCTCCTTCTTCACCGGCTCCTTCTTCGCTCGGGTCCCCCACTCTGGGGGGTGGAGGGCTGTGTGGTGAGCCTCGCCGCAGCGCCGGCAGCGGTTCTCGCTCGGGCAGTCGCGCTTACCATGCCGGCAGGAGAGGCAGTTGTAGCAGCGCTTGTCGGCCTCGACCTTGGCCTTGCGGTCCTCGAGGGAGACGACCGTCTTGCAGCCGATGGCGCCGTGGCCGGAGTCCGAGCAGAAGGGGCAGGCCCGGGGCCGGGGCAGCTTCCGCCGCCCCTCCCCCTTTGTTTCTGGCTGGGCGCCGGCTTTCGCCTTTGCCGAGCTTTGTTTCTGATTTTTGGGGCCCGCCTCCTTCGCCCGTCCGCCGGCGATGAACATCGCCCCCGCCCGCGTCGCCGTCGTTTGGCCGGGGCCCGCGTGGTGACAGAGCAGGTTGACCTCGGCACGGAGGTCGATGATGAGCTCGGGGACGGTGGGCACTGGCTCCTCGCCTCTTCTGGCCCGGTTGCGCTGGATGTCGAGCGCGAGGCTGGCGGGGAGCTTGGAGAAGACGGAGTACGCGTAGGCGTTGGTGGTGCTGTCGGGGACGCCGGCAGCCCGGAGCTGATCCAGGATCTCGGAGAGGCCGTCCGCCAGTGCCTCCATGCTGTCCAGGTCCTCGTCGATCGCCGTCGGCAACTCGGTCAGCTGCTGGAACAAGGCGGTCTTGAGGAGGTCGGCGCGTTGGTAGTTGGCGTCCAAGGCGGTGAGGGCGTGGCCGAAGTTGCCCGGAGTGTTGGGATCCAGGCGGGTGATCTTGGACTTGGCGCGGCCTTCGAGCGAGTTGTAGAGGTAGTAGAACTTGTCCCTCTCCGGCATCGGCGTCTGCTCCAACAAATTGGTCACCCAGGATTGGAAGCGAGGGTACTTGGTGACGTCGGAGCCGTCGAACATCTCCGCCGTGTGCTTGATCTTTGGCAGGCTGTAGTGCGGGGCGCGACCCGAGCCATACCCCGCCCCGTACCCCGGCCACTGTGCTTGTGGGAAGTAGCCGGGATAGGGGTTGGGCGGTATCGGGTGCCCTTGTCCTGGAGGCGGCGGCGGCCCCTGGCCATGGGGCGGCGGCGGTGCTCCGGGAGGCGGCTGCGGCGGCGGCGCGGCCGGCGGAGGGCCCCCGGGGTTCGGAGGTTGCGGCGGGCCCCCGGGAGCTCCCTGCGGCGGCGGCGCGGCCGGCGGGGCCGGAGGCGGCGGCGGCGCTGCAGCCCCCGGGGCCGCCCCCACAACGCTACCGTAGGGGACGGCCGGCGGCGGTGCTGCGGCGGCGGCGGCTGCCTCGAAATACGCACCCGGCTGCCATGCCTGGGGCACAGGGGCCGGTGCGTAGGGGTTGAAAGCCTGCGGCGGCGGAGCCGCGAAGGCCTGCTGGTAGGGTGCCGGGGCCGGCTGCTGGGCCGGGGCGGCGTTCTGGGCGGGCGCCGGTGCCGGCGGGGCCAGGGCGGCGAACTGGACGGGCGCCGGAGCCGGTGGGGCCGGGGCGGCGTACTGGACGGGCGCCGGGGCCAGCGGGGCCGGGGCGGCGGGCTGGACGGGCGCCGGGGCCGGCGGGGCCGGGGCGGCGGGCTGGATGGGCGCCGGGGCCGGCGGGGCCGGGGTGGCGGGCTGGATGGGCGCCGGGGCCGGCGGGGCCGGGGCGGCAGGCTGGATGGGTGCCGGGGCCGGCGGGGCCGGGGCGGCGTTCTGGATGGGCGCCGGGGCCGGCGGGGCCGGGGCGGCGTTCTGGACGGGCGCCGGCGGCGGCTGGTATGCCGGCGGCGGTGGTCTCTGCTGGACGGGCTGGTAGGCGGGCGGCTGTTGGCGGACGCCGGCCAGGTCTTGGATGGCATGGACCAGGTCCCGGAGCGCGAGCTCCGAGAGCGTCGATCAGCCGGAGCGGGAGGTGTGGTGGCTGCGGCTGCTTCTGGTCGTTGGACTGCGGTCCCGGCGGCCTCTGCTCGTCTGCCGGCTGGAGTCGTCGTCTCGACGCCCGTGGCGCGACGGCCGGCTCGTCTGGCGGCTCGTCGCCCGGCTGCTGAAGTCCCCGTGGCGATGGCTCCCGCCGATGCTCACGTCCTGCTCCCACGGCCGGTGGTCGTCCGGCGGCGGGGCGTGCTGGGCGGCGGAGGCCCACTCTGCAGTGGAACCTTGGCTAGAGCGATCCTGGGGCGGCGAGAGACGGCGGTCCGCCGGTCGCTCGAGGGCGTCGCCACGGGGCCCGATGTAGGTGTAGACGGGCATGTCGAGGAGGCGGGTCCTGGAGGGCCGACTCGTCGGGATGTCGGCGTTCTCCCCCTGCTCCTGGAGGCTGGCGGGCTCGTTGATGGCGAGGGCGAACTGGCACCGGTGGCACTGGAAGCGGAAGGCGTGGGCGTTGGGCGGGGCGATGGCGATCATGATGCGGTCGAAGATCTCGATGGTGGCGCTGCCCGCGGGGCGGAAAAGGGCGTCGTAGCCGGATCGGCAGTAGACCTGGTCGCAGGCGGAGCAGGCGAGCTTGTGCATGGTGTGGAGGCCCCCGGGTGCCGGGCAGTAGATCGAGCAGGCATCCGCGTGCTGCTGCTGAACGATGAAGAGGTCCCCCATCCTGAGATAGATGGAGGCCAGCAAAGACTTCGAAGAGAAAGGGTGGACCTAGGATGAGGGGGATAGCTGCTGGCTAGAGCCCCCAAAGCGCTTGGAGTCGGTGTAGGCGATGGTGAAGCTGAAGTAGAAGGCGGACGGGAAGGCGGTGCTGAACTGCTCGGACGTCTCCGTGCCCGCACCTGAACTCTCCTCCGCAAACTTCTCCGCCACACTCAAAGAGGAATACACCGAAAGAGCGGGCCTTTCCGGAAAAGGCCCTAGAAGCACTTGAGGAGGACGTTGGTGGGGCCCTGGATGGGCTGGAGGCCGCTGAAGTCCTTCCAGATGATGATGAAACGCGCCATCTAGACGCGCCTCAAGAGGTCCGTAGATGTACCCTACAGGCTCAATCTGTTTTCTCGAGTGAAGGGGCCGGGCGCTCCAGCCAAGGGGCCGGGCGCTCCAGCCAAGACAAGCAAGCAAGACAAGCAAGTCAACGAGACACGTTTGCACCTGCTTGATTAGCTCAATCTTCAAGGAAGAAATAATACTAAACATAAACTGCAACGAAAAAGGAATCTTAATGCCATGCCAGTCAATGTTTAGTTTATTTCTTTATTTTAGCTGTGAGCAGTTTGCGGCATGATCTATATCGATATTTTCTTCGCTCCCTCGCGAAAGCTCAATAGCACAATTGAGAAATTTTCTGAGCAGGGTTAATAAATAAAGGGAGATTTTTAAAAAAACACTGGACACAGCAAGATCAAATGAAAAAGAAAAAAAATCGCTTAAAATTTCACACATCTCTTAAGTTATTTCACACAATAACGAGCAGTTCTAATAAAGGAATTCTAGAGTAGGGGGAATTTCGAATGCAACACATAAGGCCGTTTAATTAATTTAATTCGGGTGTAGAAAGTTTCGAATCAGAGCTACAACACTGCAAACAGCCAGACCAGATAACAAACATTGCAAATACAAACGAACACTATTAAAGGCAAACTCTTCAAGGTCTTGCACGTCAAACTGGAAAGCACTAATCTACCCAAACAACTGCACAACGATGCATGCTGTTCGCACAACAGGAAGAGCTGAGAATCTCTGCGAGAAGCTACGATTCCAAGGGTGTGGTTGGGTCGCTTTTCATGGATGTCACTGCCGTCAGTGGATCCCCGCCCATCTCTCCATTCACCTCCAACATCCTCCAGTTCATGTCATTTTCTCAGCCACAAAATTAATTTTTTCGCTAAATCGAAAAAACTTAATTTTAAGCTACTGAATACAAATTTAAGGAAACCAGGGTCAGCTTGGCCTGGGCCCGTTCCTTCTCCATGTTGCGTCGTCGGAGCTTGGGGCGGAAGAAGAGGGTGAAAAGGGCAGCCATGCTGGCTCCGATCCCCGCAAAGACCAGCAGTGATGTAGTCCAGTCCTGGGGGACTATCAGGTTCTTCCTATACAGACCAGGCGAACTTCGAAAAGCTCAACAGATTGCCAAAAAGGCCTCTCTCACTTGACATCCTGCTCGCCAGGGCTCAGGACGTGGGAGCAGACCTCCAGATGCCGGTCCTGCTCCAACGGCTTGGCAAGCAAGGACAGGATGATGATGTAGATGGTGCCCTGAAAGTGAGGATAAGAGGCCTCTAGCCAAGGGAGGGAAGGGAGGAGGAGAATGGACCTGAATCTGACCGGAGAGGACGATGAATCCGGTGGAGGTGGTCTCGGCCACCGGATACGTGCACTCTGCCCCGATCTCCAGGCCCAGCGGATAGGCGGCCAGACCGAACACCCCGAACAGGAAGCAGTTGGTGGCTATCACACCCGCTATGCCTGGCACCAGTGCCAGTTGGGCTGCAGATATTCTTTGGGTCAGAAAAGAAGGTGCGGCAGAGGCTGAAGGGAATGAGGAACAGAGCAGGACGCCGGCGAGAACTGCGAGGCAGAAGGCGGTCTTGAGGGTCTCCTCGAACTTCCCCGTCTTGTCCGCCACCCGCCCCGAGAACGTGGCGCCCACCACGCCTCAAGTGATTGGGGGTGCGGAGGTTGAGGAATGAGGTGAGGAGAACCTCCGACAATCATGAGGACGCAGCAAAGCCCCGCAAAGCTGTTGCTGTAGCCCTTGGGGCAGAGCATCTGCTGCATGATGGTGTACAGGGCGTTGAACATGCCTAGAACACCCAGCCTCTCTGCTTCCTTGCAAAAGGTAGAGGTAAAGGCTCTAAACCGATGCCACCGCCCAGAGCCAGCATCAGCCACCAGTAGTTGCGCGAAGTGAAGCACCTTTTCAGGCCCTTCAAGCCCAGATGAGGGATGAAGTGTCTGGGCAAATCCAGTGGGATTCAAATATTGCCAATCCCACGGAACAGGACAGGGCATTGCTATCTTATAACACTACTGTCCTGTTTCATGGGATTGATAATATTTGAATCGCCCTCGGGAGCAAACTCGGAAGAAAGGCAGGGAATCCCCGGCGGCTGAAGCTGAAGGCGGCGTGGGCGGCTCCGATTGGCAGACCCCGAAGAGGGCCATGAGACAGCCGACCACGCTGGGCACACAGGTCACCACGTTCAGCAGCGTCACCATCCACACCTGTCAATCAAAGCTTCTGCAATGTGGATGAGCAGAGTGGGGATTTGCAAAAGACCTCGGTGACGAGCTGGGGTGAGACGAGGTTGGCGAGCATGACGCCGAGGGGGTTGGAAAGGGTCATCAGCGTAGTTGCAATCACCCGCTCCCCGGCGCCGAACCAGGCTGCAGATTGAGCAATTGAAGAAAAGTAGCCTTGGCTGACGCCAAGAATTGCATTCGGAGTCAACATTTTGAATTAAATTCAAAATGGAATGGAAGTATAAGAAGTAAACAAATTTTTAATTGCTTTATCCTGCAACATCTAGTTATAAATTTTAAAACTTGTCAAGAACGCATTTTATAGTGTCAAAAAGGGCAGCAAAACTGCGCTTGTTACGGGTTTCCTTTGGTTCTCTTTGGTTTCCTTAGTTGCCAAAAATAACTGCCGAATGGAATGGAAAAGAAGGAGGCACTCACAGGCGGAGACTTTGGTGGGGAGAAACATGATGAAAGGATAAGCGGCAGCGGCCACAGCCTGCCCGCCCAACACCAGCGCCACGCGTCCCTGCGCTCCAAAGAGGGACCAGCTGCTGAGCAGACGGATGACGGAACCGATGCTGGAAAAGGTTCTTCTGGTGAGATAGAAGTGGAGTGGGTAAGGAGAGGAGGAGCTAAGGAGAGGAGGCAGAAGCAAGGACCCATTGGCAATGCCGGCGGTAAGGATGGCGGAGCGAAGGCCGAAACTGCGGACTGACCACATGGCGATGAGGGCGATGGGCACCGCGGCCACCAGGAACACCATGCTCAGCCAGTTCGACGCACCCTGCAATGCTTTCATTCTTCCTCCTCTCAATATTGAGTGCATCTGGTTCATGTAAGGCACCACTTGGGTTACTTTATGAAATTTTATCTTGTTTGAGTCGATTAGTTACGTTTGTCGAAGCCCAAAGGCATTCGTTGAATATCTCGATTTCGCGATCGTCTAAAAGTTTAAAGTTCAATTGGCTCCTTGCTTCTGAGGCGTATAAAATTTCCTTGCGCTGATAATCTTCCAACAAAAACCAAGCCTCTCACCGGCCACTCGTAGAACTCGTCGACAAAGTTGGCGACGGGAGCGTAGCCGATCCAGGAGAAGGCGTTGGAGCCGTTCAGCAGCATCACCACCCCCAGCACATACCAGCGCCACGGATACACTCTGCCAATTCCTCCCCCATCCTCTTCACATTCCCTCCCAACTCAACCCCACCTATAGTCCTCATGCGGCGGCGCTGTTACCCCACCAAGCAGGGCAGAGGCAGCTGCAGCACTCTCCTCCTTCGGCGTCCGAATGCTCACCTCCGCTCCCGGGCCCGGCCCATCGTTCCCTGCATCAGGCATCCTTTTTGTGCCGCTGTGAGAGTCGAAATCTGTGCTGGCGCATGCTGACCTTTCCAGCAAAGGCATGCAAGGGGTGGGGGCCCAGAGAGCCTAGATGGGGTGGCATTTCTGGTTGTGAAAGGCCAGAGGAGAGAGGGAGTATTGGGAAAATGGTGTGGGATTACCGGCAACAGGAGGAGGCGCCGCATTCTCCATGAGCTTGGCCTGGGAGGAGGGTGGGAGCTCTGCCAATTCCCGCTCCATTTTGGCAGGGGGCGCTTCTGTGGTCGGGGGGTTTTTAGGGAAGCGCTCTGGCTAGACTGGCATTTTGGAAATGAAATTGGAGGCCGCCTGCAGAAGAGAAGTCTGGGCTGTGCGGCATAAAACTTGCGACACGCGTTGGGTAAACATGGGAAAGGGAAGGGCAGAGTTGGATGCTTTATGGCGCAATTAACGAGTCTGGATAAGCTTTATGTTTGAAAAAGAGTAGAAGGAAGTGAGTGGCAAACGAGATTGGGTTTAGATAAGTATCAAATTTAGAATTTGCCTAATTTCGCCAAAGTTTTTATTGAGCTTAGCTAGCTTATGTAAGACGTTGATATAGTCTCCATGGTTTTATTAAAAGCAATTTAAAACTAAAATTAGTTCTAGAAATTAAAATACTGCATAATCATTCAATTTCAAGCAGGAAAAGTTGAAAACTAAGAGTCACAAAAGACAGCCTTGAAGGTTGGACAGAAGGCTTGGTGAAAAGCGGAGAGTGACTAGGTTTTCAGCAACAAAGCGTCAGCAATTGCATGCCGTGTGTGCTGGCAAGGAAAATAGGATGAGACGAAGGGGGGAGCGCCAGGCAAAGTAAGGAAGGCCGAGACCCTAGCCAGATTGCGTTTTCCACTCAGGACCTCCCTCAGCGCACTCATTTGAAGCATCCCTTACCAGCTCACTCACCCTTACTGTTGGAACCCTGCACTCTTTCAGTCTTTCATGTTGTTTCTATTTTCTGCAATTGCTCGGCTTTTGAAGGAAACTCAGAGAAGATCAAATGCCCGAAATCTGCCTAAGTGCAATCTTTCTAATCACCAAAAGCAGACAGAGCAATTAGAGGGAAAGGCAACCGAACCGTCGCCCATGTCTGAACAGCTTCCAAAGAAGCAGAACTCGATTTGCCCCACTCTACTCGGGACAGCAGATGAAGCCTATTGCAAGACTGGCGGCCAAGGCAAACGGCGGCTTTGTCTAGCGCCTTGAGTCAATAGGCGCGACAGAGGAGAGCTCCAAAGTCCCTTCATTAGGCCTTAAAGCCCGCTCTGAAGGTGTCTGATTGCAAATGGGCCCCCTCCCCCGCCCCCTCCCCAGTACTTACAGGCGGCAGTTTGCAGAGTGGCAGCGAGTTTCGCCCCTCCATTATGCACCGCTCGTGCGTCTACCTATTTCTTCCCAGGCCTGCGGAATTTGTGCCCCACTGGAAAGCGTTTTCGATGGCATTAGGAACTTTTAGAGATCAGTAGCAATTTCTTCCCTCACATCGCTGCACTGCTATGGTGCAGAGGGCCAGTTGCTGGGCATTGGTGGGAGGAGTAGAGTTTAGGGGCGAGTGCGGTGGGATGGGAGGTCCTGATGGAGCGGCATCAATCAAAGGGCGGTTTTAGGCGAGGACAGGAGGAGTTCCCCCTTTTGACTGGGCCAGTTGGTCGGTCGGTGGGCAAGGAAGATGTGTGCCCCCTTTTGGCAGGACTGGTACATTCCTGCGGTCCCCAGCTCCATGGCTGTTAGTGTAAAGGCGGGGCCTCCTTCGACCTTGTAGACCCTCTGCTCTACTCTTCTACAACTCCCCACTCTCCCAGCACAACCTCAATGGCCCTAGGCACAGGAGTTCACTCCTTACGCCGACTACTCCAAGCAGAGTCCCCCCTTTTTGTTACTAGCGAAGCTTTTTTGGCCACAATTTCTTGACACCGAAGAACTGCTGCTGTGATTGTGAAGTGCTGGAGGGTGCCAGGCATCGATTTGCTCCTCCCCTCCCCGCACATTCTTCCCAGCCAAAAGGGCAAACTGAAGCACTTGGGCAAGTATTTGATGGCTGGGCCTCACGTTCTCCCGCCCCCTTAACTTTCCATCAGCAGTTAGGGTGGCCAGTTGTGCTGGGCTGAATGAGGCAGGGCGTAGTGGTTGGCATTGAGCTATTGTATCATTAGGGGGGGGGGGGAGTGGGCATAGTATTTGCGGAGAGGAGAAAAGAAGGAGGGCGGAGGAGGAGTTCCCTCCGCCCACTCTCCCCAGTCATTCGTGAAAACAAGATTGATGACTGCGTTCAGTCCCCTCCTCATCGCGGCGGCAGTGAACCAGGACCCATCCGGTCTCCTCCTCCCGCTGAACCTCTGTGCACCTGAACTGAACCCCCAGCCAGGGATCGCATCCTTCATTACCCCCCCACCCATCGCCAATATTGACTCCACCCTGTCCACTCGCATGCTGCGCTACGCTCGTCAAGACTTCCTGCGGAATGCTGTTTCTGGTGTTTTAGATTTCAGGGACCAATATAGACGAGTTGTTGAAAACATGGACAATTCTCCTTAGTTTCAGTTCTGCTGACTTATTGATTTGTTAATTCACCCAAATGAGTCTTGTTGGCGGATTATACGCTCCAGAAGTCATTGGGGCGCATTTTCTCTGTCTGTTTTCATGATGGCTCCAACTCGAGCTCCTCCACACTTCCTTTTCACAATCTTTCCCTTTCTCGCTAAGCGGCCAGTGTCATTCAGGCTGCCTTAAACTCCGCATTTTCAGCCGAAACCCGCAAAGGAGCTTGCCAGCCAGCCCGCAAGCTCCTGATGGCTCCAAAACTCCGCCCACTGAAACGATAACCTCCAAGCATGACTCTGCGAGCCAGCCTAGCCTACCTCAGCCTGGGCCTCGGCCTGGCACTGGGGGAGTTCTGCAACCAGGGCAGCCCCTGGCGCTGCCAGTGCTTGGATCTCTCTGCTCCGCTCACCTGCTTGTTGGAGGAGAGGCCATGAAATGGGGCCCCTGATGGTCTAGGACTGATTGAAGGCGGTTTCTGGGAGAGCCGGTGGAGATGGTGCGGCTGGAGTTCCAGCGCTTCGAGGCCGTGCATGGAGGGGAGGAGCGGTGGACGGAGAAGTTGCGCTTGGACATCGTCCGTTGGGTCCAGCAGTGCGGCATGGGCAGTCTGCCCTGTCCGCAGTAATCTAATCTTTGCACCATTACACGGCAGTTGCCTTTTGTGAACCGTATATACAGAAGGAGGAAGTTTTCATCCGATTTTTATATGTTTATTACATAAAAACGAATGAAGACTTCCTTCCCCCGGTACTAATGTCATGATAACGCTGATACTAATTTCTTCGGATAAACGATGCAAATTTTTTTGACGTTTATAACTTTTCCTCGCTTTTAAAATACCATAATCATTAATGAAATTTCAAAAATCAATGGTTGGGCAGGTTTGAGTTGGAGGCGTTGACTCTGGCTGCAGGATTTCGCGAGCGCTGCGGAGGGAGGACGTGCTGGTGGCGCAGAACAACTGCAGTCGGGCGGATCTGGCAGGGGCGGCCGCTGCCTGCTCACTCACCCTTGGAGTTCTCCTGCCCTCCGCTGCTGCCCCGTTCAGTGGCAAGGATTTCCTGCCCCCGGAGCTCCTCCTCGACGCCCTCTCTACGCGCACGCCGCTCCTGGCTCAGGTCTGTCCAGCCCAGCCCTGATCAGCTTAACATTAGGGCGAAAAAGTGGAAAATAATGTATCTAAATTATTTTTTAATTCCTGTTCGAAACTAATGAATGGTCTAAATAGTATAAATATGGAGAAACAGAAGGCCTTCGTGACAAAGTGAACAAGATTAGAAAACAAAACTTCGGATGAAGCTCAGCTTTTGCTCTGCTTTCGTTGTTTTCAGGTTTTAGAGCTTGCCACTGGCTTTGACTTAGGAAGGATGCCTTTAGCTAAATTGAGGCTGACTTTCTTCTGGATCCTTTTAATGCGCTCCTATGAAAGCGGGCTTGAGGGCAAATTGGATTGCCTGGGTAAACATTTCCGCTCAAGTGAGTTTATTCAGTAGCCTATGTCGCTGAAGCTATCCGGCTTTAATCTCCACCTTGAGTGCTCGGAGAGCTCAATTGGAGAGCACCGCTAGGCCTGACATGTGTCCTCCAGCCTGGATAAAGGACGCCTTTTTCCTAGCTCGTCAAAATCCCCTACGCTCTATTTGCCGAACCCCAGCCTGCCCTCAGTTCCCAGCAGCTAGAGATTAGAACTTCCGTTTTGCTGCCACAATTTTCCCAGCTGCAGATTCTGTTGCCGAGAGAATGTTCATTTTTTGCCAGAGCACTTACTGCCTTAGTCAGCCTGTGTCATTTGCAAGAGCGTTTCGGGGCAGTAGTGAAGCTTTTGCGGGGAAAGGGGCCTAGCAACGAGCGTTCAGGATGATAAGCCGTGTTGCTCTGAAAGGAATTCGAAGCCCTAGGCATTCGCTTATTTCCCGCAGGGAGTCTGGGAAATGCAGAGGAAGAATCCTTTTAGTTTTTCGGCTAACTCAACATATAATTTGATTCCAAGAGGCGGCGCTAATTGCAGACCTTGACAACTGATCCTACGCTGCTGAAGCTTCGCAAAGAAACTCTCTACCCAACTCAGAACGCCGAGACACCTCAACGCGTCTTCCACTTTAGGCACGCCACTTAGCTCCTTCAAATGCTTGTGATGGGAGGTTCCAGCCTTTTGGAATCCTGTGACAGTTATGCCCAAGCTCTTTCTAAAGAAAACTAAAATTAGGACAAAATCCTCCAATGCAACATGTCAATTCTTAAATTTCCTTGAATTTAATTTGAGCTTATTTGACTGATTTGATAAAACAAATTCCCAGCGCTCATCCAATCGACCTGATCTGCAGCCAGAAAGAGCTGCAGCAAGCGACTACTGCCAGCCCACCGCCTCCAGCAATGCTTCCGGTAAGCTTCCGGCACTGGGGCCCATATGCGGCTTTAGGCCACAGCTATCTAACCCATTCTCCACCACCGCCACTTCTCCTGCCATTTCCGCACACCCTCCACCCCTTTTCTGCTGCCCCTACTTTTTTCACACCCCAGGCCGCCCACAGAAAGGCTTCTCAGGGGCTGCTAGCCTGGCCTCGTCTTGACGCAATTGGCTAGGCCAGGCAAACTGAATTTTAGCCCCAATTTTCCTGGCCATTGCATTTGCCAAGGTTCAGCGGCAAGGAGTTTAGCTCAGGCAGCTATTCTGGACAAGGGAAGGCGCTAGAAAACTTGAGTAGTTGGGCAGTTTGGGTGACTCGTAGGCTAAGCGAGGATCAGTAAACAGTCCAGGAATGGGTCTAGGAATTGCCTACGCGTTCAAAACACAATTTGTTCACATTTATGAAAATATTTTATAATTGAGTTTTTTAAGTCGAAATTAAACACTTAAGTTCAACTCGATGTGCCCAATTTTTTCACAATGCTCATTCAAAAAGGTATTGATATTGATTCCAAAACAAATTTCAGACTGAAGTGATCCCAGAGGCAGAGATCGGAGCGGAAGAAAAGGTGGATGTAATCGCCTCAGCATCCAACAGGGAGTCAACAGCCTGGCGTCCTTTCATGGATCAGACGACGCTCATCATCTTCGTCGCCTGCCTCACCTTCATCATCCTCATCTGGCTCATCGCCTGCATCTTCTGCATCCGGTTTGCCTTCCCTCTTTCATTACATCCAACAGGGAGTCAACAGCCTGGCGTCCTTTCATGGATCAGACGACGCTCATCATCTTCGTCGCCTGCCTCACCTTCATCATCCTCATCTGGCTCATCGCCTGCATCTTCTGCATCCGGTTTGCCTTCCCTCTTTCATTACATCCAACAGGGAGTCAACAGCCTGGCGTCCTTTCATGGATCAGACGACGCTCATCATCTTCGTCGCCTGCCTCACCTTCATCATCCTCATCTGGCTCATCGCCTGCATCTTCTGCATCCGGTTTGCCTTCCCTCTTTCATTACATCCAACAGGGAGTCAACAGCCTGGCGTCCTTTCATGGATCAGACGACGCTCATCATCTTCGTCGCCTGCCTCACCTTCATCATCCTCATCTGGCTCATCGCCTGCATCTTCTGCATCCGGTTTGCCTTCCCTCTTTCATTACATCCAACAGGGAGTCAACAGCCTGGCGTCCTTTCATGGATCAGACGACGCTCATCATCTTCGTCGCCTGCCTCACCTTCATCATCCTCATCTGGCTCATCGCCTGCATCTTCTGCATCCGGTTTGCCTTCCCTCTTTCATTACATCCAACAGGGAGTCAACAGCCTGGCGTCCTTTCATGGATCAGACGACGCTCATCATCTTCGTCGCCTGCCTCACCTTCATCATCCTCATCTGGCTCATCGCCTGCATCTTCTGCATCCGGTTTGCCTTCCCTCTTTCATTACATCCAACAGGGAGTCAACAGCCTGGCGTCCTTTCATGGATCAGACGACGCTCATCATCTTCGTCGCCTGCCTCACCTTCATCATCCTCATCTGGCTCATCGCCTGCATCTTCTGCATCCGGTTTGCCTTCCCTCTTTCATTACATCCAACAGGGAGTCAACAGCCTGGCGTCCTTTCATGGATCAGACGACGCTCATCATCTTCGTCGCCTGCCTCACCTTCATCATCCTCATCTGGCTCATCGCCTGCATCTTCTGCATCCGGTTTGCCTTCCCTCTTTCATTACATCCAACAGGGAGTCAACAGCCTGGCGTCCTTTCATGGATCAGACGACGCTCATCATCTTCGTCGCCTGCCTCACCTTCATCATCCTCATCTGGCTCATCGCCTGCATCTTCTGCATCCGGTTTGCCTTCCCTCTTTCATTACATCCAACAGGGAGTCAACAGCCTGGCGTCCTTTCATGGATCAGACGACGCTCATCATCTTCGTCGCCTGCCTCACCTTCATCATCCTCATCTGGCTCATCGCCTGCATCTTCTGCATCCGGTTTGCCTTCCCTCTCTCATCACATCCATCAAATTTTGCTCCTTTCTTTCAAAATCTGTTCCTACCCTTTTTAACTCTAGTCCTCATTAATTCTGCCATCCCATCAACTCCGCATCCCATCCATCAAGTTTGAGGATCCAGGTCTCATAATAAAACTAATAATCTTTCTCGATGCATCCATCCCTCTGATTCTCGGGTATTCCAATTTCCAATTGAATCCAAGCCCCATCTCTTAAAAAAGCCGTCCAATGTCCTTGTCAGATCGCGCAAGGCCCGTCTGGCAAAACGGCGCAGCGGAGGTGCGGAGCCGAGCTATGCGGCGGGTGAAAAGGCGGCGCTGACGGCGGAGGGCGGGGTGAAGGAGGAGTCGGCGGACGCTGGCTCCGTCTACGAGAACGTTTAGCCGATGGCGCAGTCGACAGATGGCCTTGGCCAGGCGCCAGAAAGAGGCCAGCCTCTTCCACAGCTGCCCCGTCGACTGCGCCTAGAGAGAGCTCTCTTCTCCCCCGCTTACTCCTTGCTCAAAAATGCTCTCCGCATCCATTCTATTCACTCAGCGGCCGCTACTCAAGTGATTGAAGGGGTTTAGATGTAGATTGGGAAATGTGAGGTTTTGGTTTTGATGAGCCTTATAGCTCTCCTGATTTCGTATAGCTATGCTGATGCTATAATTAGATGGGACTTGATTATTGACCATTGTAGTCGAGGCGCTGTAGCCAACTGATGTTGACGCTATTTATTGATTAAACCTGACGCATTTATGCGGTGTAATATGGTGAAAATAGGAACACCCATGTTCTTTTTTCTTGTAAAAAAATTAAACACTAGCTCATGCCTCACAAGACAATCTTTCTATGACAATAGACATAATTTGTTTGTATTCTTCAACACTACCTAGGAAGCAATGTAACCGTTTTACCGCTTAAAATGTTTTCCAATTTCAAATCGTGAAAAATTTGCCAAAAACTAAATTGAGCTTTGCCTACTCCGACTTTTCCGACTACAAAAATGTTGTAATGAATTTTGATTCCAATGCCTCTAATTCATTGTACTGTCTCATTTCCCCCTAAAAAGTTATTTGTTAACTTTAGCTTCATAACTAAACTTCAGGAAACGTGCAGCCAGAAATGCCTCTTAAGAAGTAATTAGACGACGGAATGCACCGTGTAAAAAATGCACGCCATTTTTAGGCGTTGTCCTGTCTGGATGGCTTTAGGACGAGAAGATTCCTCCTCATTAAAAGGCCGAAGATCCAAGAATCAGCCTTATCCCGCTTAGGATGAAACTGGTGCTGTTGCTGTTGGCAGTGCTGGTCAGACCGAGCAATGCCGTTCTCATCTACCCAACTGAAGTGCTAATGGCCAAGGTTCTGGGCATTTCGCTCAGCTATATGGTCAATTTTTTCACTATTTTTCTTCAATACCTGTGTCCACTATTTGTGTCCCTAGGCTTTTTCATAACATTTAAGACAATGCCATGGTCACAATTGTCTCTAGAGCCAGTGGAAATAAATGCTATCAAGAAGAATCGAAAAATCTGCTCAGATTGAATTAGGGGTGAAAATCTTTGCGCTAAATTTGCAGCTCTTACAGCTTTGGCGAAGAAAGCGTTGGTTGAGCGAATATCCGCAGAGTAAACTTTCTTTTTCTAGGGGAAGCCCAAGCTGGAAGGCGTTGGCAAACTGCTGAAGATTGTGCGCAAAAGCATCCAGGCAGAATCCTCAAAGGCTAGTCGCATTAATGGTAGATCAGTCCGCCTATATGTAAGCTTGAAGGCGGTGGTGCTGCGTCCTCGCAAGCACAACGACTGCTGGTTCAGCGCTCTCCAGTGCATCTACCTGCAGCAAGAGCACCAGTGATAGCCTTGCATACCCAGCATGTTCTTTTTCTATGCCTCTTTGCTCTCTTCCTCTCCTCTTTCCTCACTGGTACTCACCTCTCATCTCAATATTTGCCCATAATACAGGGGCAGCGTTTTTCCATACAACTAAATTTGAAGATCAATTTCCCCAGCTAATTGGCAGCAGCTAGTCCATTTAATTAATTGGCGAAACCCACGACCTATCTGGGTCAGTACTTTCTGTCACCTGTTTGGGCTAAAACTCCTTCACGCTGATGGGCGGCACTTCTGCTTGGGCTAAAACCCCTTCAGATTTGTCATACATGTTTCTAGACTTCTTCTATTGAAGTTTTCTAAAGCATACCCAGAGGATCTAACAATTCTTTTGGGACCCCTCTATGAACAACAAGTATTAGGGAGAGTAATCTCGCTTGCAACAGCTGCAAAGTCAGCAAAGCAATGTTCACAATAAGCTAGAGAGTTGAAATTTAACTTGGTAGTAGGTTAAACCTTCCTTGGCTCGTGTATTAATTGTGACTCAATCGTGGCTCAATTTATTGAGAAAAACCTGATACATAGCCTGATACTGGCCTGATACTCAACTCTGATACTCAGATACGAAACCTGATACTCAATTAATTTTGAAGCATATTTCCCAGCCACACCAAGTCCATTTGTGGAAACAATTTAGGTCTAAAGGTCCTAACTTACATGTAAATTTTTATTCCTCAAGGTGCTCCCAGTTTTGATAAACAGCCTCCGAAGTAAACCAGCCTTTTCCTCTTAACTATATTTTATGGCATTTTCCAGATAGATTGACGATTAACCACAGGAAGGGGGGAAAGGCCGTTGTACTTTGGTGGCATTTAATGTTATTTGTTAGCTTCTAGTGTCTGTCTTGCAAGTTTCTTATGGCTATATTTGGATCAGTCTGAAATGTTTTTCTATTTGCCAGTGAAAACACTGAAAGACACTACATTTACGAAGTGAAAAGAAAACCCACCATAATTACAATCCAGACTGCACGAAACGACAATGACCAAAATGTGCCTGAAAATCACACAAAATAAATGAGAATATTTGACAGCCTACTTCAAAGAGCGCAGATGCTGGTGGAATAGATAAACGACACAAAGTTGAATTACTTGAAGTGAACGGGCTGCGTTTTAGAAAGCAGTGGAGTTCTGGCCTCTGCTGGTGAAGAGGCGAGGGGCTCGGGATGGCCCTTCTTCGACTGGAAAGAGCATCAATCATGAGCCGAGCAAAAGATGCGGACTCAGACCATTGGTCTTCTGGCCGTAGCTGGTAGTGGGCAGGCTGGCGTTGCCGCGACGCAGCAGGGCCCAGACACTGCGACGCATGCTCTGGTTCAGTCCCAGGTAGACGAAACTGTTGCCGCCTGGAGGGAGGAACATTGGCAGGCTGGAGGAAGACTGGTGGAGGTGTGTGGCTAGGCAGAGAGGAGGAACCCTGCATGAACTGCCAGAAGAGGGTGGCGTAGGGGAAGAGGGCGGGGATGCCGATGAGTG
This sequence comes from Ptycholaimellus sp. GST1_10, assembly GCA_030248095.1. Classification (NCBI taxonomy): domain Eukaryota; kingdom Metazoa; phylum Nematoda; class Chromadorea; order Chromadorida; family Chromadoridae; genus Ptycholaimellus; species Ptycholaimellus sp. GST1_10. The sequence goes on from JASANA010008594.1 coordinate 18,250, forward strand.
GGAGGGTGACGTAGGAGACGGCGACCAGGACGAGCAGCAGGGACTCAGGGAGGGCAGGCAGGCTGGTGATGGTGTGGCTAGGCAGAGAGGAGGAACCCTGCATGAACTGCCAGAGGAGGGTGGCGTAGGGGAAGAGGGCGGGGATGCCGATGAGTGGGAGGGTGACGTAGGAGACGGCGACCAGGACGAGCAGCAGGGACTCAGGGAGGGCAGGCAGGCTGGTGATGGTGTGGATAGGCAGAGAGGAGGAACCCTGCATGAACAGCCAGAGGAGGGTGGCGTAGGGGAAGAGGGCGGGGATGCCGATGAGTGGGAGGGTGACGTAGGAGACGGCGACCAGGACGAGCAGCAGGGACTCAGGGAGGGCAGGCAGGCTGGTGATGGTGTGGCTAGGCAGAGAGGAGGAACCCTGCATGAACTGCCAGAGGAGGGTGGCGTAGGGGAAGAGGGCGGGGATGCCGATGAGTGGGAGGGTGACGTAGGAGACGGCGACCAGGACGAGCAGCAGGGACTCAGGGAGGGCAGGCAGGCTGGTGATGGTGTGGATAGGCAGAGAGGAGGAACCCTGCATGAACAGCCAGAGGAGGGTGGCGTAGGGGAAGAGGGCGGGGATGCCGATGAGTGGGAGGGTGACGTAGGAGACGGCGACCAGGACGAGCAGCAGGGACTCAGGGAGGGCAGGCAGGCTGGTGATGGTGTGGCTAGGCAGAGAGGAGGAACCCTGCATGAACTGCCAGAGGAGGGTGGCGTAGGGGAAGAGGGGCGGGGATGCCGATGAGTGGGAGGGTGACGTAGGAGACGGCGACCAGGACGAGCAGCAGGGACTCAGGGAGGGCAGGCAGGCTGGTGATGGTGTGGATAGGCAGAGAGGAGGAACCCTGCATGAACAGCCAGAGGAGGGTGGCGTAGGGGAAGAGGGCGGGGATGCCGATGAGTGGGAGGGTGACGTAGGAGACGGCGACCAGGACGAGCAGCAGGGACTCAGGGAGGGCAGGCAGGCTGGTGATGGTGTGGCTAGGGAGAGAGGAGGAACCCTGCATGAACTGCCAGAGGAGGGTGGCGTAGGGGAAGAGGGCGGGGATGCCGATGAGTGGGAGGGTGACGTAGGAGACGGCGACCAGGACGAGCAGCAGGGACTCAGGGAGGGCAGGCAGGCTGGTGATGGTGTGGCTAGGCAGAGAGGAGGAACCCTGCATGAACTGCCAGAGGAGGGTGGCGTAGGGGAAGAGGGCGGGGATGCCGATGAGTGGGAGGGTGACGTAGGAGACGGCGACCAGGACGAGCAGCAGGGACTCAGGGAGGGCAGGCAGGCTGGTGATGGTGTGGCTAGGCAGAGAGGAGGAACCCTGCATGAACTGCCAGAGGAGGGTGGCGTAGGGGAAGAGGGCGGGGATGCCGATGAGTGGGAGGGTGACGTAGGAGACGGCGACCAGGACGAGCAGCAGGGACTCAGGGAGGGCAGGCAGGCTGGTGATGGTGTGGATAGGCAGAGAGGAGGAACCCTGCATGAACTGCCAGAGGAGGGTGGCGTAGGGGAAGAGGGGCGGGGATGCCGATGAGTGGGAGGGTGACGTAGGAGACGGCGACCAGGACGAGCAGCAGGGACTCAGGGAGGGCAGGCAGGCTGGTGATGGTGTGGCTAGGCAGAGAGGAGGAACCCTGCATGAACTGCCAGAGGAGGGTGGCGTAGGGGAAGAGGGCGGGGATGCCGATGAGTGGGAGGGTGACGTAGGAGACGGCGACCAGGACGAGCAGCAGGGACTCAGGGAGGGCAGGCAGGCTGGTGATGGTGTGGCTAGGGAGAGAGGAGGAACCCTGCATGAACTGCCAGAGGAGGGTGGCGTAGGGGAAGAGGGCGGGAATGCCGATGAGTGGGAGGGTGACGTAGGAGACGGCGACCAGGACGAGCAGCAGGGACTCAGGGAGGGCAGGCAGGCTAGTGATGGTGTGGCTAGGCAGAGAGGAGGAACCCTGCATGAACTGCCAGAGGAGGGTGGCGTAGGGGAAGAGGGCGGGGATGCCGATGAGTGGGAGGGTGACGTAGGAGACGGCGACCAGGACGAGCAGCAGGGACTCAGGGAGGGCAGGCAGGCTGGTTATGGTGTGGCTAGGGAGAGAGGAGGAACCCTGCATGAACTGCCAGAGGAGGGTGGCGTAGGGGAAGAGGGCGGGGATGCCGATGAGTGGGAGGGTGACATAGGAGACGGCGACCAGGACGAGCAGCAGGGACTCAGGGAGGGCAGGCAGGCTGGTGATGGTGTGGCTAGGCAGAGAGGAGGAACCCTGCATGAACTGCCAGAGGAGGGTGGCGTAGGGGAAGAGGGCGGGGATGCCGATGAGTGGGAGGGTGACGTAGGAGACGGCGACCAGGACGAGCAGCAGGGACTCAGGGAGGGCAGGCAGGCTCGTGATGGTGTGGCTAGGCAGAGAGGAGGAACCCTGCATGAACTGCCAGAGGAGGGTGGCGTAGGGGAAGAGGGCGGGGATGCCGATGAGTGGGAGGGTGACGTAGGAGACGGCGACCAGGACGAGCAGCAGGGAGATCACCAGACACTGCAGCACCACCGCTCGCTCCTGCCAACCACCGCCAACATGGCCTAAAGAGAAGGGCGGAGGGGTTGGGCGGAGCCTTCTTGGCAAGGCTGTCCACATCCTTGGCCTTGCTGCGGAGGACGTAGACGACGGCGGTGTAGATGGGCGGGATGATGGCGCACATGGAGTAGTTCCACACCGTGTTCATTACATGGCCGTAGGTGCTGGGACAGCGATCCGGCTCCAGCCCTGGTGCCAGGACGTCGAAGTAGAAGATCACCGAGCCTTTGGGGGAAGCCTCTGAGACTGAGCTGGTCTTTCAGATTGGAGCTAAGAACCGGAATGATAGACAAGGCCGGCGCAGGGCGTGAGGCAGACGATAAAGATGGGGACTAGGCCGAGCATGATGCAGAGGATCCAGATGTAGGTCCGCTTGCCTGTAGGTGTCTTGCTTTGATGACTAAGATTTCACAAGGCTTTGTGAGAAACCCTGAAAGAGGAGCTCGGCCACCTTGTGACTGGCCAGTTCGGAAAGGCGGTTGATGCCCAGGGCGATGTTGATGGCTCCGTAGGCGTACCTGCAAAAGAAACGCGATTTAGCTGATGCAAAGGAGGCCGGTCAGAGGATGCACCAAAAGTAGTTGATGATAGCCCCGGTGCTACGGATTTTCCTTGTGGCAGCAAAATCTTGCATTGGAGGCTGGCATGGTCGGGGCTCAAATCGGCAATATTGCTTTTATAGCTCCAAACTGAATTGGAGATTGCTTGTTAGGCAAAGTTAAGTGATGCCAGCTGATGAGCAGATGGATTTCTCCTATTTTGGTTTCTATGGCAGACGATATGATTTCATTGAAGGACAGGGCTGGCATTGACAAAACTGCTTCGTCTGCCATAGCCCGAACTACTCTGCTTTGAAACTCCCTGCTTTGCAGCATTACCAAACCGCGTTTTCTCTTTCCAATAAAGAAAGAATTACGTTGAAAAATGGTTCCTGGAACATTTTGGTCATGCAAGGTGTGTTTAATGGTCATGCAAGGTGTGTTTAATGGTCATGCAAGATGTGTTTAATGAAAATCCGACTCTAATTGGGCTGGCGCGAGGGAGCAGAGCGACCGTCAGCGCCCAGCCCCTCTTTTCGACGTGCAGGACACCCAGCCTCACTGCCAGAAGAGTCCGCAGTGTACAAATGCCTAAACTCTATTCATGCATTATGTTGCCTTTGGCAGGCCTGGCGGGGGCCCATGGGCCCCAGGAGGGTGGTCGCCAGAGGGAGCAGCGAAGGGCGCGTCCACTGCCTCTGCCTGCGATGAAGAGGCCAGCGGAGCTGACAACTCCAGTGAGGTTCCAGGGCTAGCCTCCAGTGAGGTTCTAGGCTATTCAAATAGATTCACACCAATTTGTCCTTCTTTTTATCAAAGCGCTTCCTTTCTTGCTCAATCGCCCGTAGCATCTATGAAAACTTACGATCAATGTAGTGTTTTTGCTTCACAAACAAGCATTTCCTTTGTATTCTTCATATTCCGATGTCTTTATGAGTATTCAAAGCCAAGATTCATTTCACCGGTGTTGATGTAGTTTGAGTTCCCGCTCAAAAGCCTTATGTTTCAAGTTGGGCCATTGCGTCTTCCACCTGTAGCGATGTTTAATGCCACTCAATAACAAAGAAGGAAGAGTCGTACAACAATCAGTGGAGCCTTCCTGTCCGAACCTGGACGGGGTAAGCGTGGCGGGGGAGAGCACCAGCGCCAAGCCCAACGGCGTCAGCGCCTTCGGCTTTACCAGCGGTGCCTGAGCCTCCGGGACTTCTCCAGTCACCTGCTACCCACCCCCAACCTTCCTTCCATCCCTTTGCCTGGCCTGAGAGATGAGCCCTCCAGTTCTTCCTCTCGCTAGCCACAAGAAGTGTGCGCAGTCCTGCCCGGGTGGTGCGGACGCCAAGCACGGGGCCCAGCACTTCAGCTGTGGCAACTGCTCCCTCACCTTCTGCTTCGCCGGACTCGACAACGCCTTCCAGCCTCTAGGATCGGCGATGGTCGGGCACTTCCGCACCCTCCTGGACCTCTCCAACGGGGGCAAGGATGACACCGGTTTCTATCTTCTCTGCCCGGGCTGCGACCGGGCAACTTCAGCTGCGGCCGCCCCACGCTCGGTGGTGGAGCAACTCCTGGATGGGGGCATCGTGGAGCCCAACGGAGCGGGCGACATCCCCAACTACCTCTACACTGGCCCTCCCCCGCCAGCGGGGCAGGCCGCGGCGGCCAATGATGGTCTCCAGGCTCAGATGATGGGTCTAATGCAAGTCTTTCAGCAGATGCTGCAGCAGCAGCAGCGGGACCAGGCCCAGCGCCAGCAGCAGGACGCTCAGCTGTTCGCGCTCCTCCAGGGGCAGGCGGCCAGACAGGTGGCAGGTGGCGGCCAGACAGGTGGCGATGCTTAATACCACTCGATAACAAAGAAGGAAGAGTCGTACAACAATCAGGTGTAGCGGACAAACAGTCAAACAGACATGGTTTTCTTGTTGATCTGCGCCTCCTGCCAGAAGAAGATCACGACCAGCATGTTTAAACAGGGTGGTCGCGCGACCAGTATGTTTAAACGTGGCGGTCGCATGACCAGTATGTTTAAACGTGGCGGTCGCGCGACCGCCAGGTTTAAACATGCTGGTCATGCTTCATTTCTGCAAGTCAGCACAAACCTGCAGTTTTACAGTGTTATCTGCACAATTACATGGAAAATAAGTATGCTACAATGCTAAAATGAAAAATACCAACATATCATAAAATCAAGACCACCATGTCCGCAACGGACATAATGGTCCTCAAACCATTACAACACAATCTCGAATTACATGTATTTTATTCTTGCATTCTTGTACTATCTTACGTTACCTTACTTTAAATGTAGGTATAAGCTGCCCATACCATATTACAGCCATGGGAATAGGTACATTAGGGTAAACGCTGCCTATGTTTTAACATGGCACAAGGGGGTTGAAACATATAGAATCAGAGCAAGCATGTTCGGATGTTTTAAGATGCTCTTATAGCATGCCATCAACTAGAAGAACATGGCCCCCATCCAAGCAAAACGTAATACTTCAACATCTCCTTCTCAACTGGGTCTCCATATGTCACTAGGACATCAAAAATGGAAAGTCAAGACCGCCTTGTCCGACCACGACCGCCCTGTTTAAACGTGCTGGTCGCGCGACCAGCATGTTTAAACATGACGGTCGCGCGACCAGCATGTTTATAGACATTTTCAAAAATAAGACCATATCAACAATTATAGAGAAATACAAGCTATCACTTCACAGAATTGCTTAGCTCTTAGAAACAATAGTTTTGAGCTTTCGAATACTGAAAAACAATGCACATAGCCAATTTTGATCACGACCAGCCTGTCCCTCCGCAACCGCCCTGTTTAAACAGGGCGGTCGCGAGACTGCCCTGTCCCCATGCAAGGAAAATCCGTAACACCGGCCACCTTCAGCTGAAATTGGGCATTGGAAGTGGGGTAGCCAGAAAAAGGCGAAGGCAACCTGGTAGTAGTGGTCGTAGTAGGACATGCCCAGCACAGAGGCAATGCCGCAGTAGATGGAGCCGACCATGACCTGGGGCGAGGGAGAGTGGAGACGGAATGAGAGAGGGCAGAGAGAGGATGAGAGGAGAGAGAGGTAAACTTGGATGAGGTCCACAGCAGCCATTAGGAGCATGAGCTTGTAGGCGGGGCGGGTGCGATAGTCTGGGCTGCACATGACGATGATGCAGAGGCTGTAGGGCAGGAGGTAGAAGGTCCCGCTGGCGATGAGCAGGTAGCCCATGGGATTGTAGAAGCTCTCCGTGCTGTTGTCCGTCGAGTTCATGCCTACTTTTGCTCCTCTCAAGATATCAGTAATTCTCAGCTCAGCTCCTCCCACGAAAATTCCAATCCTAGGGCGCGACAGCGCCCTAGTTATGAATGGGTGATCGAGTTTTTGGGTGGTCGCGTGTCCCGAGGTTCAGCGCCTTGGATATTGGATGAAACCATGGACATATATACACCAATCGAAAGCTTTTAGTGTGCTCCAGATGACGAAAATCGTGAAATTTTGATTTTGGTCTTATAATTATAAAAATATGTAAAAAACCAGCAAAAAATGGTAAAATTTAAGACATCTCCAAATTTGAAGTGTTCGCATTTTATAACAAAAGCAAAATTCAAAAATCGAAGAATTACGTGTTGTAGCAAATTGTTTCAGCTTTCTAATGATGTTATTATTTCTGTAGGTTTAATGGAGAAATTTCTCAATCAATTCATGTTTTTAAGAGCGATTTGGTTCGATTTTGTGCTCTACCCATTTCGCTTATGTTTCACCAAGGCCAAACTGCGCAGTTTTATCTAAACTGATGCGCAGGTTAGCTTGCATGCAATAGGTTTATGAATTTTATGGAGTCTTATAGAGCAACAGCGCCCTTGTTACGAATGGTTATGGCTTGCATAAAATCGAATTGATTGAAGAAATTCTTTGTTGCACCCTAAGACATATTGGGCTTGCGCGAGCGGAGCGTTAGCGGAGCGGAAGCGCCAAGCCCCTCTTATCGAGCAACACAACTTAATGCAGCTTTCCCAAAGTTTGCCAGGCTGTAGCTCGTCACACAGACATCGGAGAGCACTGCAAATAGGCTCATTCGACGCGCCGTGGTCGAATTGTGGGGGGTCCTTCTTTGACAAAAAATTTTTAGAGCCATATTGAAAAAGTTATTTCAAAAAAACTTTTTTAAAAAAATGTCCGGTGTCCGGGCGCACACCGTCCGTCCGTCCGTCCGTCCGTCCATCCGTCCGTCCGTCCGTCCGTCCGCACCTTTGCAGACACTTTGGCAGCCTCTGGGGCTGGGATCTCAACGGTTCTAGGGTAAATCAGGCCAAAAAAGTGTCAAGGCACCTCTATTTTGGGCATTTTCCGCGTTTTTTAGGTCGAAACATCAACTTTTTGGGTAAAAATTCAGTTTTTTGGGGTTTTTTTGCTTGTTTTTCAATTCCAGCTCTATATTTATGCTTTTTACAGGGTTTTTCGCCAAAATAACAGCGCCATATAGGTATTTTTGGACGTAGATTACGATTTCGGCACCCGTTTGCTTCTACCTGGTCTCCTTGGGCTTGCACCAGGCCATGGTGAACAAGCAGGGCATCATCAACTTCATCTCGAAGCATTTTAAAGGGTTTTTGGTCCTACAAATAGCATCATATAGGTATTTTTGGACGTAGATTACGATTTCGGCACCCGTTTGCTTCTACCTGGTCTCCTTGGGCTTGCACCAGGCCATGGTGAACAAGCAGGGCATCATCAACTTCATCTCGAAGCATTTTAAAGGGTTTTTGGTCCTACAAATAGCATCATATAGGTATTTTTGGATGTAGATTACGATTTCGGCACCTGTTTGCTTCTACCTGGTCTCCTTGGGCTTGCACCAGGCCATGGTGAACAAGCAGGGCATCATCAACTTCATCTCGAAGCATTTTAAAGGGTTTTTGGTCCTACAAATAGCATCATATAGGTATTTTTGGATGTAGATTACGATTTCGGCACCCGTTTGCTTCTACCTGGTCTCCTTGGTCTTGCACCGGGCCGTGGTGAACAAGCAGGGCATCATCAACTTCATCTCAAGGCATTTTAAAGGGTTTTTGGTCCTACAAATAGCATCATATAGGTATTTTTGGATGTAGATTACGATTTCGGCACCCGTTTGCTTCTACCTGGTCTCCTTGGGCTTGCACCAGGCCGTGGTGAACAAGCAGGGCATCATCAACTTCATCTCGAGGCATTTTAAAGGGTTTTTGGTCCTACAAAGAGCATCATATAGGTATTTTTGGACGTAGATTACGATTTCGGCACCCGTTTGCTTCTACATGGTCTCCTTGGGCTTGCACCAGGCCGTGGTGAACTAGCAGGTCATCATCAACTTCATCTTGAGGCTTTGCAAAATGTTTTTGGCTTATACACAGCACCATATAGGTAATTTTGGATGTAACTTACGATGATGGTGGCCATATCCTCCAAACCAGGTTGTGGTGAACAAGCATCTCATCATCAACTTCGTCTTGCGTCATTCTAAAAGATTGTTGGTCTCAGAAGTAGCACCATATATAGATTATGGTACAGGTGCCCATTTGCTTCTAGCTGATTTCATGGGCTTCCAGCAGGCCGTGGTGAACAAGCAGCTGATCACCAACCCCATATTTGTCTCCATGCATAGGGGCCTTGCCCCTGTATGAAGTGGATGAAATTATTATATAGTGGGTTATACTAACCCAAAAAGTATCTCTTATCTATATTTTACCTGCAATTGAAGTAGGGGAAATTTTTTATTCAGCTTAATTTGAATTCTACTTGCAACTGAAGTGGATGAAATTTTTTCTTAGCAAATAAATAAGTTTTATACCTTAGATTGTGAACTTTGTGCACTGTAAAAATTATCGTCAGTCCAATGTAAAACTGGATTAATTAATGATAAGAGAGCACCTGGCCAAATTACTAATATGTATTTAAAATCTGAGCTCCCAAAAAAAGTAAAATGTATAAATATTTTTTTAAAATATATATTGCAAACACTTTTTTAACTGACTCTGCTACTTATCTCCATTGCAATTAATTGCAATTGATTATAAAAATATGCATTGGTCTAAATTAGTGTACACATGATAGTTTTCAAGAAATAGACAAAATTTGGGACTTGAAATTTAAAAAAAAACTATAACTCAACTAATGGGTAAACTCTGCGAAATTTGGGAGCCAACTACATTTTGACCAAATCAATTGCCATTAAAGTAAGGTGCTCTCTTATCATTAATTAATCCAGTTTTACATTGGACTGACGATAATTTTTACAGTGCACAAAGTTCACAATCTAAGGTATAAAACTTATTTATTTGCTAAGAAAAAATTTCATCCACTTCAGTTGCAAGTAGAATTCAAATTAAGCTGAATAAAAAATTTCCCCTACTTCAATTGCAGGTAAAATATAGATAAGAGATACTTTTTGGGTTAGTATAACCCACTATATAATAATATATACATCAATCAAAGCCAAATTCCAGCACCAGATGGCTAAATTCTTGAAATTTCGAAAGGTCTCAGCATTGTTCGAAGCCTTGTTCATGTGGCAACAACCTGTTAGTCTTGTTCATGTGCTGGAAAATATGTTTTCCACATGGCCAAGATCTAGACAAGACTAAAATGCTACAGCATGCGAAGGTTATGAATTTTCAATCATCAAAAAGATCTAGACAAGATGTAACACAATCGTGATTTATTCTGATACCATTGACATTTATTTTGAGCAAAAATTTCAAGATTCACATCATTGATATTGGTGCATCTAAAAACACCACTGCTCATTCATAAGCAGGCGGCAATTTTGGCACAAAAAGAGAAAATGCTGCAAAAAAGATAAGCTTAAAGGAAATAAAACAAAAATAGCAAATTCTATAAAATTTAAACAAAAAATAAATTGTCTAAACAATTTAAACGTTATAAATTTTAATTTCTTAATTAAACTTTGTAACAAAATAAAAGTATAATATTGAACTCAAAAAGAAATAAGCAAAGGTAAAGTAACATTTTGTAGGCATTTGCAATGTGTTCGATTTTGATTTTAATGTAAATTTTGGTCCAATTTTATTGTTTCGTTACACATAAAAAATTTTTAATATGGTTCAAAAAACTTGCTATATTTTTTTGCAAAAACTAGAATTACTTACTGAGGCAGTGTTTCTGCCATAAATTGCCGCCTGCTTATGAATGAGCAGTGGTGTTTTTAGATGCACCAATATCAATGATGTGAATCTTGAAATTTTTGCTCAAAATAAATGTCAATGGTATCAGAATAAATCACGATTGTGTTACATCTTGTCTAGATCTTTTTGATGATTGAAAATTCATAACCTTCGCATGCTGTAGCATTTTAGTCTTGTTACTAGAATGTAGGGTATTCGGCCTTCAGGGTGCGTCAACTTCTAAGCTGACTTGAGGATTTGTCTCACCAAGGAAAACGGTTTTTTTGTCATGTCTAGAAATGAATTAATAGAAGGTTCATTAAGGCTAATGGTGTAAAAATAGTAAACACAAAAATAAACGAAACTGGGAAAATCATGGTCTGCGGGTGAGTAGAGAATTAAACTTATGCATGAGTGAGCTTGTTGAAACAAAAATCTTTTGCGCTAAATAGAAAGGAAATTTACTAACCAATTTTCTGAATTGAAGGAGATGAAGATAGAGTGTCGAATGTTATTTGGGATCAACCATAGACATAGGAGTTACGAGCTCACCAGAAATGAAACAGATTCGTTTACGGTACCCTAAACTAAACCAAGAGAGAGGGATGAGCCAATATTATCAGAGACAAAGGTGAAATTACCCAATAATGATATCCTAGGGCGCGACAGCACCCTAGTTATGAATGGGTGATCGAGTTTTTGCATGGTTGCGTGTGACCGAATTGATTGGAAGACTGGTAGGTTAAACCCTAGGACATATATACATCAATCGAATGCTCTCAGTGTGCTCCAGATGGCAAAATTCTTGAAATTTTGATTTAGGCTTCTGAATTTTAATAAATAACTAAAATATTAACTGAAATATATAAAAAAGGGAAACTGCGCAGATTTTTATAAACTGATGCTCAGGTTAGCTTCAATGCGAAAGGGAAACTGCGCAGATTTTTATGAACTGATGCTCAGGTTAGCTTCAATGCGATAGATCTTAATTTATGGAATCTTAGAGGAATTCCAATGACTTTGAGTAACCCTAGGACACCAAAATTGATTTTTTCCCTATCCAAATCTTTCCTGAAGCCTTGTTCATGTGGCAAATAAATATGTGTTCCACATGGCCAAGATCTAGACAAGACTAAAATGCTACAGCATGAGCAGCTTATGAATTGTCAATCATCAAAAAGAACTAGACTAGGTGTGACAAAATCGAGACAAATTTTGATTAAAAATTAAAAACAATTTTGAGTTAAAATTTTAACAGGTTCATTTACAAAATCCACTGATCATTCATAAGCAGGCGGCAATTTTGGCACAAAGAGGACAAAAATTATTGAAATATAAAATAAAAATATGTTAAACTGTAATTTAACACTTTGAAGTAAAATCGAAGAAATATTTCAGGATTTTCGTGCATGATGAACAAATATTAAATTGACTAAATGAAGCATAACCAAACAAGACTAAAATGCTATAGCATGAGAAGCTTATGAATTTGCAACCATCAAAAAGATATAGAATCGTGATTTTTTGGTTTAAGTAATGGAACCATTTTTAACACAAATTTTAACGGATCCATTTTTTTGGTATTTGTTCATCTAAAAAATTCACTGCTCATTCATAAGCAGGCGGCAATTTCAAGTTTGTCCAATAATGAGCGATTTTTGAAATTTTTATGGTAATTAATCTTGTTTATGTATCTTATTTTATTTATTATAGTTAGTTTTGCCACAGTTTTTGTCCTCTTTGTGCCAAAATTGCCGCCTGCTTATGAATGAGCAGTGAATTTTTTAGATGGACAAATACCAAAAAAATGGATCCGTTAAAATTTGTGTTAAAAATGGTTCCTTTACTTAAACCAAAAAATCACGATTCTTTGGCATCTTGTCTATATCTTTTTGATGGTTGCAAATTCATAAGCTTCTCATGCTGTAGCATTTTAGTCTTGTCAAGATCTTGTTCATGTGGAAACATATTTATTTGCCACATGAACAAGACTACTAGTTTGCCACATGAACAAGGCTTCGGGACAATGAAAAACCAATTTTGGTGTCTCTTTCGGCGCTGTCGCTCTCTATGATTCCATAAAGCTCAAAAACCTATAGCAAGCAAGCTAACCTGAGCATCAGTTTATAAAAAACTGCGCAGTTTCCCTGAAATGAAACATTAGGAAACTGGGTAGAGCACAAAATTGAAAAAAATCGCTCTCGCGAAACTCGCGAAAATCGCGAAAAAATTTCTCCATAAAACCTATGCCAAAAATAGCACCATTGGGAAGCTGAATCAATTTGCCAAACACGTAATTCTTAGTTTTTTCTGTTTCGCTTTTGTTGTTAAATGCCACCATGTTAAATTTTGGAATGCCCTTATTTTTGCAGTTTTCTTCCATATTTTTTAAAATATTTAAAATTCTAAACCCTAAATCAAAATTTCAAGAATTTTGCCATCTGGAGCACACTGAGAGCTTTCGATTGATGTATATATGTCCTGGGGTTCAACCTACCAGTCTTCCAATCAATTCGGTCACACGCAACCATGCAAAAACTTGATCACCCATTCATAACTAGGGCGCTGTCGCGCCCTAGGATAAAACCAATAAATATAAAATTTTAATCAAAATTAGCTAAGGAAAAGTTAAATTTTGCTGGCATTCGCAATATAATCTTTGTTTGGTATTTTAATATGAATCACTCTTCAATTTTGATATGTTTTTTTATTCCGTAAGATGCTTAATAATAATTTAGTAAAGTTCAGAAATAACTTATCAAAATTTGTCTCGATTTTGTCACACCTAGTCTACTTCTTTTTGATGATTGACAATTCATAAGCTGCTCATGCTGTAGCATTTTAGTCTTGTTTCATCATGTCTTGCGTCCAAATTCGGGTTTAAGACCATTATTAGGAAACTGCTGTTTGTCTTCTTTTGCAGTAGGTGTTCTAATAACCCAGCAACCGATGACAATGCGATGTACAGTTATTTCAATCATTGACGTCTGTCGATAATTGCCAAGGATTAGAAGTTCCATTTTATCTGTAATCGAAAAGACGCGCTTATTGTTTTGAAGGGAGTTCGGTCTATGTGTGCCAAAATGAATCATAATTCCCTTTGATAGAATATCAGACAGACAATCATTGTCGATGTAGAGCTTAGAAAATTGGCGAAGATAAAGACCACATTTCCTTCCGTATAAGATAGATAGATCCGTATAGATGCATCTATAAGTGTTCATTATATTGTGCTAAATTTTTGTGTCAAACGGAGTTAAACTCATGGTTTAATGACACCTTATTCAACACAAGTGAATGTTGCAATACTAGATAGATGTACAAGGGCAATTATTTTGTAACAAAATTTTGGTTTTTCCCAGATTTTTATGTTTTATCATACTTATATAATTAAAAAGTTTCTATTAAATGACTAGCTGATTCCATTAATAGATGGAAATTCATGCTTACAATTCCAAGTTAAACTCCAGTTTTAGCGAAATCTGATATTTTGTACAATAATCTGCAACAAATGGACTCATGTTGCACAAAATATGTTATCAACAAAACCATGAGTTCAAATCAGCTAGGCACAAAAATTTAGAACGATATAATGAACACTTCGACCCATATATTGATAAATTTTTGTGAAAGAATTTTGAGTAGAACTTGAGTTATAACTGTTTGAAATCTTTCGCGGATATACCCTCCCCCCACGGTACTGGTGAGTCCAGTGCCGAGGTTGGGAATTTAGGACGAAACTTTGTCCAGGACTAAGTTATATGTACAGCAAATCTCCAGTAATTGACACATAAAAAAGCATTCAACTCCAGATGACATTGCGTAACAATTTAGCTGAAATGAATTTTTTACAAAACAGCTTACTGCTATTTAGTGTCAGGATGTTAAATTTCCTCCATTTCCATTCGTGTGCTCTTTTCTGGCTTTTCAATTACATGCAATGAATGGCAAACACACGGCTTTTCGATTTTGTGCTAAACTGAAATTTTTTTTTTAAATGTCTGAAAGGTTTTTTTAATTTTTTTGGTAGGTAGAAAAGCTCAATAAGCAAAAAATGCAAATACGCAGAGGCAAATAAGAAGTCGACTAAAAGAAAATAAGAAATACTAATGTTCCGAAGGTCAGGAAGTTTGCAACGTAATAGCCAATTTCGTCCTATCAAGTGCTGTGATTCTACAGAAAACAAGTAACCGATTCCAAATTTTGACAAATCTCTTACCTTCCTTCGCGGTTGGAACCGTTTTAAACCAATTTTTGCGTAAAGTTACAAACTTGCGTAAAATTACAAAGTTATAAAGTTAAAAGGTATGAAATTTAGAACAAGAAAACAACAATTGGGGAAAAAAGTGACGAAAACCCCTTGGTAGGGTCCTTGCCACTTCCTAAAATGCCCCTTATATTCATTTAGTAATAATTTTACAAGCAATTTTGCACCAAGCTGTTTTGCATCAACTTTATGGTTCATAATTGGGAAATATCAGCATTGTAAACATTTTTACAATTTTCTTTGATAAGCCTATCTACGCTATAGTTATTAAGTTTAGCTCAAACTGCGCAGTCTCAAACAAAAATCGAAAGGAAAATATTTCTCACTTGCGCATTTTTGTTCGCTGCACGCATGGGCAAGCTACATTCATACAACAATGCCTTGGTCGCAAAAAAACCTACTAGAAGCAGTTCTTAATGTTCTTAAGCGCCATGCTCAACCAGTCTCTATCGCCCAGCTAAATCATCTCTTCCAGGTTGTGTTTTTTTGCGAATCCTATGCAATGCCGAAAATTGCATTAAAACTAATAACCATTGCAGGAACAAATAGGAGAAGGACTGAACGAAAGGCCACTGAAAGAGACTGGTCTGAGCTCTGTTTCCCAACTCCTCCTGCTGCTCCAAAACAAGGGCAAAATCTGGAGAGATGGCCGCTATTATCAATACTATCCGGGTTTCACCCTGTATTCAATTTTTGACAGGCAAATTATTGCACAAAAAATACTGATAAAGTATCCAAACTTCTTGATTTCAAACTTCCAATTTTTCAAATGCCATAATATTTTGCAGAGAGCTTTGATGAAGCCTCGGAATGCAGCTCTTCATCACCTCACCCGCCCAAAGTCAGCTCCAGTCCTCAAGAACGCATCACTGAACCAAGCACAAACGGTCAGTCCCAAACTTCCATTGACTCTAATACCAATTTTGCAGCCAAGGCTTTCCAAATCGCAACCAGTCCGCTTCAGGCGCCATGCAGCCCCTCTCATACCCTCCGGACGACAGCCCTGCTTGCCCAGCCCGCCAGGACTGCAAGTTCTGCAGACGGGAGGGCTCGGACTGCCCCCGGCACAAGCTCTGCCCCGTCTGCGGCCTCCGCGGCCAGCCCCACGCCGCCCTCAGCTGCAGCCGCTTCTGCGCCTTCTGCCGCCATCCAGGACACACCGGCCGCTTCTGTCCCCACCACACCGCCTGCTTTGTCTACAACCTCAAAGGCCATCATACTACTGACTGCCTCGCAAGCCATCCCTTCAAAGAGCCTTCCTTGGTAAGAGTTCTAGTTTTTCTGCCCTCCCCCCATCTCCCTTGCTGGCTTTTTGAGACTGCGCCCAGCCTGGACTGGGAGAAGGCGAGCGGACTGGCAGCAGCCAGTGGAGGCCGGCCAATGAAAGGGAAGGGCGGACTCGTTTGCCTCCTGTGCGGGGAAGGAGGTCACGAGGGCAGCGGCTGTCCCTACCGCGTCTGTGAGCGCTGCGGCTCCACAGGCCATGGACCCGGGTACTGCCCAGCCTATTGCGACCTTTGTGGGGTAGGCTCAATATCCTTCCATGCTCATGTCCGCGGGAAAAGAGCTGATTTGCAGGCCGTTGGGCACGGCAACGAGAACTGCAAAGCGGGGAAGGTGGGAAGCGGGGCGGCAGCAGGTACGCCGGCCTTGTCTGTGGAGGATGAGGGATTGGGCGACGAAGAGTGCCGGAGCGAACTTTCATTCACACCCTGTGATCCAACAGCCTCCTAAGACTTTGAGTGGTCAAATATTTAGGAATTTGCATTCCAATCATTCACTCTTTTACGCTTGCCTAGTGTTGTGTGTTTCTTTTCAAGGTTCTGTTGACACAAGACGTATGCAGTCCTGTTAAACGAAATAAATATGCAGTTCTCATAACGAGCCATGATTAATCTGGTGATTTTAGAAACTCGCATATTTATAATTTTTTCTTGCCTCTCACGAACCGTTCACGATTGCAATTTCTGGCCTCGCCCTCGAGAAAGCAAAAGCTACTTAGGCTATTTCTTCTCTCCCCATCTATGCTTACATAGCTCCAATTGTGGTACTTTTTGCCATTAGGTCAAAATACTTGAGGCTCAAAATTCCAAAAAATAGAGTAGTGTTCTTGCTGGCCACCGCAGCAGTGCCCCAGTTCTCCCCACCCTTCCTGCCTGATAAAGGCGTGTACGTACTCCACCTGTCCACTCCATGCAGGCCAATTAGCCCCCCTCACCCATTCTCAACCTCAGCCATGGACGATGAGCAGAAGTCGATGCTGCTGGTGGGGCTGGCCTGTCTGGACATCATCTCCTACGTCCCCCACTTCCCCCTCGAAGACCTGCAAGTCCCCGTGGATGCCATTCGGTACCCCATCTCATTACCCTCTCCTATCTCACCCACCCCCTCCTACAGCTGGGCCTTGGGCGGGAATGCGGCCAACTCCGCTCAGGTGCTGGGTCAGCTGGGTAGCCCGGTGGCTCTGTTCACGGCCCTGGGTCAGGACGCCGTGACCTGGCCCATTGCTCGGCAGAGTCTGGAGGCCGCCAAGGTTCCTGTCCTCCTCACTGAGAGGGGAGCAAAGAGAGGCCAAAGGAGGCCTAAGGTGGACTACTCACTGGCCGTGCGACGGGCTGAGGATGCCTTCTCCATCACTTCGGCCATCGTGAACCAGGCCAGCGGCTCCAGGACCATCCTGCACAAACGCTCCGAGATGAACGAGCCCAACTTCGACGAGTTTCAGGTTCACTCAGCAGTCCCTCTTCTGCCAAGCCGATCAATGAAGGCAGCTGCAGAAGCTAAACTTGTGGCCGTTCTCCTGGATCCACTTCGAAGCGCGGAACCAGGGCGAGATGCGTCGGATGATGGACCTGGCCGCCGAAGGCCTCCACCACAAGCCGCTGGTCTCCGTGGAGGTGGAGAAGCCCTACGAGGGGCTCACCAGCCTCATTCCCGGCGCCCGCTACGTCTTCCTCAGCAAGGAGTTCGCCCAGTCACACACCCTCCACACTCTCAGAGGGGGCAATAGGAGAAGGTTGGAGGAGTTTTGAGGCACATCGGCTGTGAGGATGCGGCGTCGGCAGTGCTGGCAGTGGCGGACAGGTGGGCAGACCCCGGAGCCTCCGTCATCTGCGCCTGGGGGGAGAAGGGGGCCACGGCCTTTGACGGAACGACTTCTAAGCTCCTCACTGCGCCTGTCTATCCTCCATCGAAGGTTGGCGGCAGAGATTGGAGCTGAGACTGTCATCCAGGGGTGGGGCAAACAAAATATCATTAATTTTGGACATCTGCTTGTGGTGGGAGGTCTATCTCTTGTGGGAACCGTCTATGGAGTATGGCATTGCCCCCTTGTTGAAGGCAGGAATCAGTGAGGCTGTGGTATGTTAGGTGATACTGGTGAAAATGAAGTCTTGAGGTTGTGGATACGTTGGGTGCTGGGGATACGTTCATAGCCGGGACTCTGCACGCCCTATTCCACGGCCTCGGCTTGGAGAAGGTCTGAGGGTAGTGATATTTTGAGGGTACATTGCTGCTAGAGGCGTGTTGCAGGCCATAGACGTGGGCTGTCAGGTGGCGGGTGCCAAATGTGGCCAGCGAGGTCTGCTGAACATTCCATTGCCCAAACCGCTGCTGCCAGATTCCTGAATGCCCAGCATTGCTGATCCTATTTTAATTAGGATTTCTTTGAGCTAGATTTTTTTTTAGATTACAAATTTTTTTGATCAATAGTGATTTTTCCAACTAATTATTAATCAAGTGCCCAAGTGTTCTTCTGTTCAGGACACTGAAATAGACGTGTTTTGGTTGAGTGTATTTGAATTAGTTCATGCAAATGTGAAAGACCTGGTAGGGCTAGGCTGGTGGTCTGTTTACAGGCAGCTTCTGACGTTCCATATTTGAGGCCTCAAACAACCGAGGAACAGCATTTGCGCAGTGACGAATGACCGTGCCAATCGGCAAACAATCAATGTCCTCCTCCAAAAGACCATAAAAGCACCAGCATTTTCGTTTAGTTCAAGCATCATCCAAGCTATGCACCTGAGTCCTGGCCTTTGGTTTCTACTGCTTTGCCCTGTCCTTACTATCGGTCTGTCCCAATCATCTTGGGCTCCTTGAGCGTCAAATCAATTACTTGACCTCCACTGTAGTATGTCTTGCAGAGGGCAAAGCGACGATGAAGATGGGCACCTGCGAGCAGGACTTCGGAACGAAGCACGATTGCTTCTTCGACGAATTTCTCCATGTACCCAGCCTAAAAGACAGGGAAATGATTGAGGAGATCGAGGTTTGCAGCCGGAGAGGACGGATGTATTCCGACGGCGTTGCGAGGACGATCCACTCTTTGCCGGTCTCATCTGTTGCCGCTCCTGCGCCAAATCATTTTCCATCAAACCATTCGGGCATGCCTCTTCTGGCCTCTCTATCTAACCTTCTTTAGCCTCGGTCCCAAAACTTTCACCCGCCATCTTCACACTCTACTTCCTCCTTTTCTTCCTGCTTTTTTCTCTAAGACTTCTATTAGAACGTCGGTTTCAGGTACACGACACCAAAGCACCTCTTCGGTGGCGATTCCCAACGTTGGTCTTTTTTTTCCCTTTTCAAGTGCGGGTAGGATTTGCGCTGCAGTGAAGTGCCCGCCGCGCTCGGCCAACAACGGGGTCCAGTTCCTGGGCTTCGGGCCTTCGCAGCAGCTCTGCGATCTCTTCGCTCAAGGCAACGCCCATATTTCATCCCAGGCCTCAGAGGTCGCTAAGGGGCTGCTCAAGAAAGGGCTTTGAAGGAAAAGCGGAGAAAGAGCTGCGCGTCATTTCGGGCCCCGATTTCGGCAAGATACTCCCCATCTCCAGCTGCGAAGACCTCCAGAAGGCCAAGCACTCCGTGGGTCCTGCTTTTTTGTCGGATGTAATTGATGATTTGGTAAGTGCAGATAGCCAAGTACTGGCTGCATGCCTGCGCCACGGAATGCGGCCTCTGCGATGGCATAAAGAGTGAGAGTTGAAAGAAATGCGATTTTTTCCATACTTTCTTAGCCTCAAGCCAATGTTCCTGGTCCTGGTATTGGGGGCTGAGTGAAAAAGCAACATTGCGACATGGCAAGGAACAAATATCAATTTTAATTCCTATTGCGGCTGAAAAGTGTCCTAAGAGGATCTTTTTCCACCAATTCCTCCATCCTCAAAGGCTGGCTGGTTATGCCAACGTCCTGAAAAATACGTCGATGAAGGCTTTGGCATGGCTTGAAAGCTAAGAACCCAGGTAGCGAAGGCGAATCCAGTGCTGAAGTTGTGAAGGCATGAGAGGGCGGCCAAAAATGCCTGTACAACTACCACTAATTCCTCAATTATTGTAAACAACAGGGTAGCAAAGGACCAGTAATTTTGGAAGAAGATGGCACTGCTGGGTGTAGTAGGACAATGATGAGAATAGCAATGAAATATGTCTTCATGGTGAGCAAATTGGCAGGATTTTTGGTTTAGAAAAATGATTTGGGAATGATATCTGGATGGAAACCAACCAAAAAAGGCCGTTTCGCCTGAAGAAACATTCCATTTTCGCACGTTTTTGGGATCCTAGTTTTCAGAGCATTATTTTAGCCTGCAAATCGATGATTGGCATTCCTTATGGATTTTTTTATTTAGCCGACATTATGGCATTTTGGTTGAGCCTTCCATGGATTAATTTTCCAAATATGCCTAATAAAGACGAGGATCAAAATGGATAATCAAAATTAGCTTTTTGTTGATTTTTTAAGCTTCTATTTTTATTAAAACGTCAATTCAAAGAAATTACGTTTTTTACTTTATGAGCAAGCCTGCTCGCAAAATTTCTAAATCACATTATGACGTGACGTTCAGGTAACATAGATCGGGCACTAAAAGAGTTGTATACAAGATAGATGACCAAATATAACATGTCCTAGAAACCGGTTGTCGTGTAGCAACCAGCCACGCAGCAATTGTCTAACATTACACGTGCATTCACGTGAGCAAAAGAATTAATTCATTTCTTCAAATAGCGCACCCGAACCTGCGACTTTGCGCCATGCCACAAAAATGCACAATTCGACGATAAGCAAGAAGGTGATGTAGATATGTGACATGAATGTACACTTTTTGTTGCCCCCTTAACCGCAGCGCACGGGGCGGCGCTCCAATTCGCTGCCCAAAAACCACTACACTCGAACCGCAGCACAGGGGCTGACGTGATTGGCCATCATCGTTTCATTTCATGCGGCAGTCCATCATCCATCATCATTTCATGCGGCAGTCTTTTACTAGTCTATCAGATAGTAACTGAGCTGACTTATATTTAGACGATTCATTGCTGTCAATTTATGCAAAACTGGCAGTGCGGTTCAGTAATTTTCCCCATTGGGCGTGTTAGATTTGAAATTTATATTTTTTTCGTGCAATCCACAGATTAGGAAAGAACAAAATAAAGCAACTAAAATGAAGATTTTCAGTTTCTCTATCAACAGTTTAAATTTTACTTTTCGTAAATTAGGAGGCAAAGATTTAAAAATCACATCAAAATATTCAAAAAATAATTTAAGAATTTTCCACAAATTTACTATTATCCCAAAATTTATCCAAAGAAATGCTTTATATTGCAAGTTCCAAGTTGCAAAGTGCATATGTTGATATATTTGATCTTGGTTTTTATCTTGGGGTTTTATTTTGGATTTTTTGGGGATTTATCAAAATGTTATGTAACTTGAGAAACCATTATTCTGGCTAAACCCAAAAATGTGCATTGACACAAATCCTTTTCATTCCCAGGGCTGCCGCACCTTGAGCTGAGAACAAGTTTCCGCGACCCTTGTCCGATCGCTTCACTCTTTCAGGCCGCCATTTTTCTGAACATGACAGTCGGCAACAACAGCGCAGCCGACCCCTGGGCCCTACCCGAGCTGAAGGTGGAGCTGGGCAAGCCCTGGAGAGGTGAGCCTTCCCTGGCTCCCTCTTCACCCCTCCATCCTTGTTTGGCTTCTCTTCAGAGCAGACGGGCAGAGAGAAGTTGAGGACGGCCCTGCTGCTGGTGGGCAAGGTGGGCGGAGTGCTGGGCCTCATGTACGTCTTCGTCTGCAGCCTCGACATCATGGCCCAGGTCTGTGTTCAGCCCTGAGCTTGCGCTGGTGAAAGAAGCTGTTTGCAGTCCTTTCGTTTGCTGGGCGGGCGGCAGGCTGCCGAGGTCTTCACCAACTCCAAGCTGCTCAGCAACCCTGTCTGCGGCCTCATGATTGGTTCCTGCCTTTTTTTCGGACAAAAGAAATGCCGCGAAAAATGAGGATTTAGGGTGGGTAGCAAAAATCGCCAAAAAAACTTTCGATTGTCAAAGAATTGACTTTCCCTAAGATTGTTGGCTCCAAAAATGCTGGCTTATCTATGCCAGCTTAGCTATGATAGATGGGCAATGACAGGAGTTCTGGCCACGGTGCTGCTCCAATCCTCCTCCACCTCCACCTCCATCGTCGTCACCATGGTTGCAGCCGACTGTAAGCCCATTCAGAGCCTTGAAATGTGGAGTGAAGGGTTAGAAGAGGGTATTGCAGTGCTCACGGTGCACTTGGCCATTCCGATCGTGATGGGCGCGAATATTGGCACCAGCATCACGAACACCATCGTTAGCGGCGCTCATTCCGCCGATCGCGACGAATTTCGACGTGCATTTGCCGGCGCCACTGTTCACGACATGTTTCCACTTGAATTTCGTCCATCTAATAGTTGAAACTATCTTTTCATCAAAACAAACACGGCGTCCAAACTGCTTATGTTCAATGTTTATTTGCATTTTTTCGTTCAGCTCTGAGAAACGAATTTTTAATGATAAAATGAAAGACCTAATTTAAAATCATTTACATTTTATTTAGCTCAAATGTCTCCAAAAGTCTTTCTTCTCCAAAAGACGTTGAACAAAGGTTCAACTGGCTGTGCGTGGTGATCCTGCTGCCGTTGGAGGCCGCGGTGGGCTACTTGGAGAAGCTGAGCGAAGCCATCGTCGTCAACGTCCCCACCGGCAACGGAACTCAGACCACCAAGCCTCCACAGCTCCTCTCCGTCATCACCAAGCCCCTCACCAAACTCATCATCCAGGCGCTCCCTTTCACTCCCATCATCCCCCATTCCTACAGCCTCCTTATCCTGCTCTTCCAGTTGGACAAGGGCCAGATCAAGGCCATCGCCTTGGGCAAGGCAGGCAACGACTCCAACTTCACGCTCATCAAACACCTCTGCAAAGGCCAACCCTGTCCTCCATCCTCCCTCCCTGGCTCTTGAGAGTTAGGAAAAAGGGGCCATTGGGCAGGCAGACACATCTTCGCAGAGACGAGCATACCGGACGCGGGCGTGGGCGCCCTGCTGCTGGTGCTGAGTCTGGTGGTGCTGGTCTTCTGTCTGGTGAGTGTCGTGAAGCTGCTCAACGCCCTCCTTAGGGGCCAAGTCGCCCTCGCCATCCGCCGCACCGTCAACAGCGACTTCCCGCCTCCCTTTGGGTTGGCATTTGCCATATGTAATTTATATTTTTTGTAAAAAAAACTTTTGGAGAGCTTTTGGATAAAATTTTCATTACTTTGGATAAAATCAATTTGTTTTTGCTATCTATTCAATCTATTTTTTATCCACAAACTCCTCAGACAGAGACATTTTTGGCCACAAATCCCAAGCACTGCAGCTTCCTGACTGGCTACCTGGCGATCCTGGTGGGGGCGGTTTTAACAGTTCTCGTCCAAAGCTCCAGCATCTTCACCTCCGCCCTTACCCCGCTGGTGGCCCTGGGAGTCCTCTCCCTGGAGCGGACCTTCCCGCTCACCATGGGCGCCAACATCGGCACCACCTGCACCGCCGTCCTCGCAGCCCTCGCTTCTCGTCCGGAGAAGCTCCGTCCCTCTTCCCTCTCCTTCCAGTCCATCAACTAACTCTTGCAATCTCTCCAGATGACACCCTGCAAATCGCCCTCTGCCACCTCTTCTTCAACATCACGGGGGTCCTCCTCTGGTACCCCATTCCCTGCCTCCGCTCCGTGCCCATCAGCCTGGCCAAGGCCCTGGGCAGTCAGACGGCTCGCTACCGCTGGTTCGCCCTCCTCTACCTCTTCCTCGTCTTCGCCCTCCTGCCCGTCTTCGTCTTCGCTCTCTCCCTGGCTGGTCTGCTCCCTCTTCCTTCTTTCTTCCCTCCCTTCTCTCTCTTTCCTCCCCTCTCAATCCAACAACTCCAACCAGGTGAGGCCGTCCTCCTGGGCGTCGGCGGTCCACTGCTGGCCCTGTTGGCCCTCGTCCTGGCAGTCAACTGGGCCCAGCAGCGGATGCCGCAGCGTCTGCCAGTTCAATTGCGAAGCTGGGCCTGGCTGCCGCGCCCCTTGAGAAGTCTGGAACCCATGGATGAGCTGATCACGGCCCTGCTGCGACCCTGTCGTCGTCGGATGCGCCGAGTCCAGCCCTCCGCCCTGGAGCTGGTGGCCAGCCCTTCCACGGCCTCGGGGATTCAGAAGGGCGACAGTGATAAGCCTTCCCTTGCCTAGGTGGGGGATTGGAATTTTCTGGTGCGTTGAAAGTGAAAGGATGGCGAGGAAGGAGCGCTGAGGTGAATTGGCGCAAGGATGTAGGCCGTTGCGAATAGGAGGGAATTGGCACAAGGTATGGAGGAGGCTTTTTGGGCAGACGATAGTTCGCACCTGCGCACATCGGCTATAGCTTTCGAATGCTGTCTACTCCACCAAGCCAGGTTCCGGATGCTTAAGAATGCACTATGCGGCAATTCGTCTTCAGGCACCTTTTTGCACATAACTGTGCGACAGAAAGCACAGCATAATTTTGAGGCGTGAAAAATAATTGAATGGAGAATTGAACGTGCAACGCTGATTTACGAAGCAGTCTTTTGTATCAGTTAATTTCTATCATACTTTGTCATAATTTCATAACTGTTTTGTGTCATAATTTCTGAATATACGCCATAGCCAGATAGGAAGGCGTTGTTTGAGGTGAAGGAAGGTAGTCGGTCCGTGAGTCCATGGTTTAATCAAACGCAGGTAGTTTGGCCTAATCGCCTGTTAGGGCTCGTAAAGGCCTTCCTCCATAAACTGGCTAATTGGCAGCGGCCAAGTTGAGCGTGAAAGTTGGCAGTAAAAGCTTGTGTGCCGCCCTCTCCTTCCTCATCCCCGCCACCAGCTCCTGAGCCCATAAAAGCCCAGCCTCCATGCCACAAAAGGCACTCCCAGTCCTCCTGTGTCTCTGTGTGTGTGTGCATGGGGAATGAGGTTTTAGGGGCTGTCGCCTCATCGCTTCGCCAGCCTTTAGGGTGCCGTAAAGAGGGCCCCTTGTCCTGTCGCTGCCTTCAAAGCCGCTGCCTTCTTCACACAGCTTCCGCTATTTACTGGCCCTCCATCTGTGCAACCGTAAGTCGCCTATAATACTGTCACTAGAGGCGTCAAATCTGCCATTGAACAGTCTTTGGCTTCTAATTCAATACCAAATAAAATGGCGTCATTATAATTGAGAGGACAAGATTAATCTGGCACAAGGGAAAGCCCATATTGGCCAAATATAGTGCCTCACCAGATGACCGCACGGACACTGGGCCATTTGTGCAGGGCCAGAACACGCTCTGTGGCGTGCTCCCTGAGCAGAGGGGGCCAGTGACAGAGGAGGAGGGAAGGCATGAGGTAAACGATTCGTTTCACCCTGTCCCCTCCCATCCGTCAGCCTCGGCTGTCCAGCTCATTTGTGACAGTCCGCTGAACACCTGAGCTAGCAGCCGCCAGTTCTGCACAGCCGATCCATCAGGCCTCGCTTCCCTCTCCCCGCTAATCACCGCCCAGTAAAAAAAGACCGATATCTCTGTGCCTTTCATTTCAGGGCCTTCTCTGGGGGGTAACCTTTTGAGGCTCTAGCTTTATGGAGCTTTGTGAGTCCTTGATAGCGGTGGGAGTGGCCTGTGAAGTGCTCTGGAGCTTCTCGAGGATGCATGGGGAGGGGCCAGAAGAAGCTGAGGAGGGGCATTAGTGGCGGCCAAGCAGTTGCGGCAAGTGATGATGAGCCTGAAAAGGCAAGCGACTTCCCATGCCGCTTAGGCCATGCATGGGCAGGGCTCTCCTCTGGCTTTATGGCTCCCATTGCGGCGGATAGGGCAGCCCGTTTAGCCCTCTTATTAGCCACTCCTCCATTCATTGGCCAGGAGAGGGAGAGGGGATGGTCTGAGAGGGAAGGAGGGAGGAGGAGGAAGGAGGAAGAAGCGCTGCAACGCACCGTCGCCTTTGGAGCAGGCACTTAGGAAGGCGTTGCTCCTGGAGAGGCAGGGCGGCCATAAACGCTCGATAAGGTGTTGGGCCTTCTCTGCTTCCCCAGCTCGCCTGGATGGATCTCAATGCTTCCCCTTCTGGAGGAGGCTGGTAGGCTTTTAGCGGGCCGTAATTGATCTCTGCGCTCTCTCTAATCCGCGACTTCCCTCCCATCCAACCGGAAGAAGGCTGCCTGGCTACACAGGCACACACCCCCCTCCTCTACCTTGGCCTCCTCTCAATCTACACACCGTCCAATGGCAGAGAACAATGCTGGCAGCCTTCTCTCTGCTTCATGCCCTCTCACCACACAGCCCCCCAAGGCCGTCGCCTGCCCCTCCCTCCATTCCACTTGATTGGCGCTGAGAGAAGTCATTTTGTGCCCCGACCCCCCGCCGTCAGCAATGGCGAGGCCCTGATTTACAGGGCCCCACCTTAGAGGCGCTGCCCTCTCCGACGCTGAGGATAGGGGGGGAATGAAATTGCGGAAAACCGCCTTCCAATGATTGAGTCACGGGCGAGGACAAAGGGGGGGGTGGTGCGCGGCCTTGATGGGGGGAGTCATGGAGCAGAGATAAAGGGACACATAGACACACATACACACCAGGGCTCTCCTAGGTGAGCAAGGGCAATTAAGCGTCCGTTTGCGAGCTGGGGGGAGCGGGGGGCTGGGAGGGACCGGAAGAGAGTGCAACACCTGTGACCATCTTGTGCCCCCCGTGAGCAGCTCCCCAGGGAGTGGGCGCGACAGACGGTCTGCGAGACATGCAACCCAGCCTTATGTCCGGACCCGCCCCTATAGGGTCAGGGCGGGGCAAAATTTAGCCCCCCTCACCCTCCTACGGGGCTTAGGGTACCGGTATCAGTCTAATTAGTCCGCTGCTGTTGTGGCCCTGTATAGGGCGTGGTGAGGATGAGGGATTGGCACTGGAGTGGATTGGGGAGGCCATGAGCGAGCATTGAGCCAATTTCCGCCCCGTCCCCCCAAGCAGCGAAGAGGGGGGCGTTCTAAATAGCGCCCTGAAGAGAGTGTATGGGGGAGGGGGTTTGAAGGAAGGCTTGGGGAGGCTCCAATTGACGGATTAATTCGAGGCAAGTGGGAGCTATCAGGCTGGTAATTGGGCAGGTGTGTGTGCGGGGAGGACCTAAAAGGCACCTTTAGCGGCGCGAAGACGAGGAAGGCGAGCCGATAAACTGCCACTTTCCCCTCCCTTTTCATCAATTCCAGCCCTCCTCCAGACACCCCCTCACCCTCCTCCCCAGCAGCCTCCTACTTCAGGCCTCATAGAGGCTAACAGGCCTCATTACTGTAAGCGGTGGATGCCTGCCCTCCCTTTTAGCTGCCCTCTCCCCCACAGGCCCCGTTTGATTCTGTTTTTCCTCTTCCCTTGCTCTGATGTCATCGGGAGTCCAGCTTCGAGGCTCGCTCTTGTGCTCAGGCCGGAAGTAATTGAGGAAGTTTGCAAAAACTGGCACCAGTCATAGGCCACTTTTTCGCGTCCTCATGGGAAGGGAGAGCTTAGGCTATAGCCACTTTAGGGACGCTGCACTCAATCGGCTGAATGAAGCCAAGCAAAATTGGCTTCTTTTTAGGAAGTGAGCTTGCGATGATGTTGGTGGCCTCCGGCTGTTCCGATAACAAGGGCAAGAAGGTGCTCCGATTCTGTCCTATGCCCCTCCCTTCACTGAGCTCACTAAAGCTAGCTTCACAGGGCGGTGGTTTTCGAATCTGCGACATCCTGGGCCAAAGCCGGGAAGAGGAGGAGGAGAAGGAGGAGCTCTCTGAGAATGAAGCGGACGAGAGACCAGGTATCCTGGATCTGCTTTAGTCATGTGCCGGAGAAAGCAGAGAGATGTGTTGGCAGAGGGTGGAGGGAAGGCGAAGAAGATGCGGAAGGCGCGGACGGCGTTCACGGATGGGCAACTGGGGACTCTGGAGGCCCACTTTGAGCGCCAGAAGTACCTCAGCGTTCAGGACCGAATGGAGCTGGCCGCCAAGCTCTGCCTCACCGATACCCAGGTCAAGACCTGGTACCAGAACCGAAGGTTCCGCTTTGCCCCTTTTATCTCTTACGTCTGTGGTTACTGGCTCTGAGCCTTGAAATCAACGACCGCAGAATCATCTGATTCTAGTCCCTGGAAGCTTGCCAGAATTGAATAGGGACTAGTGGTGGAACCATAAAGATTTGTCCTTAGCGGTTCATTTGTGGCATTTTCATTCGGAGTTTAGCCAGATGCGAGGCTTTTCTTCCGCAGACCAACAGTTTTCTGAGGCTAGTCGACGTTATGCACTGAAACGGACAAGGTTTTGTTGCACCTCCATTGCGATATTTCCATGTCATGGGTTGCCAATCAGTTCCACTAACAGACTGTTTTTGTCAAAACAGCCAGCACAAACGCAGCATCGGGCAAATTGGCGCTGGCAATCGGCAGAGATTGCAGGAAACTGGCCGCTTTTTCTACTGCCCTAATTTCCAGTCACAAATCCACATCCCAGCCCAGCTCCCCAATTGGCCGCTCAAGGCTGACACACAGCTACTACTAGATTGAGCGCCAATTGATGCCAGCTGCCTACGGTGCTCAGTGCCCCGATCCGTTCCGCCAATTGCTCGGCCGATGGACAATGAAGGCCTCTCTCTAATCAGTCCGCTCAATTGCGCTTACCGCCAGAGCTCTCTGGTGCGGAGTGATAATTGCCTTCCAATCCCTTCGCTTGCCGCCTACAAAGCTCTTTGTGCGCCCTGTCGAGGCTCTTAGGCGAGTTGCTGCCTGGGGATTATGAACAGGGCGCCAGCCTGGGGGGGGGGGGCTAAAAGGACGCGGGCTAATGGCGCAAGTGAAGGGAGGAGGGGGGATTGATGTGCAAAAAGGAGAGGGGATCCATTTTCCAGGTGGTTTTAGGCCTTTTTAGCCAGTGTAAAAGCGGCCCCTCCCCTCCCAGCTTGCCTTGCCCCATTCTGCCCCCGCTGTTGCTGGGAAATTCGCCCATTTTCCGCTCCCTGGACTTAGGGCAGGCCAGGTCCTAATGGAGAAGCCTGTTGGCCAAGTAATGGAGGCATGATTCATGCTCAAGGTTTTGCTAGCTCGATATCATGAATTGGGCTTCTTCAACTGAACTGCGCCTGGCATCCTTCTGGGAATGCAATCATTTAATCGAACAAGCAGCAACGAACATCCTACAATGCACAATTAATCAATTTATCGCAATTTCAGCTGCTAAGCTGTGAAAACTAAAATTGAGTTGCCAAGCGATTTTAATAAACATTGAAACGTATTGGTTTGCATGGACGTTTGAAAAAGACGGGTTAATGCTAATTATTAGTTTATACTGTTTCTTGCCTCATCAGCATTCTTCCCATTCCCCTACTCAGATTTGGTCTTTAGGGCAGTTAAATCAAGATTTTAAAATTACCAAACACATGTTATAATATTATTGATATACTTTTGATATTTTGATGTTTTATAAAACCTGGTAAGGTGATACAATGTGATTTTGTTTATGGGCGTATTTGTTAGTTTTTACCCACACAAGCCAAGCACAGCTAGGTTCCAGTATTATTGATGTTTAACGATTTTAATATGCGCTTATTATATCCAGCATGACATGCCGAAATCTGAAGTTTGCACTCAGATCGTCTTCGGCGAAATATGCCTTAAAATAACTTTTAACCAAACCCCAAATGCATTATTTTTTACGCATAAACCCAACTGTGAATTTAGTGCACTAAACAAAGAAAGCTTGGAAAATACGCTGCTAAATTATTAGATGAGAAAAAACAACCTGGTACTTTTTGAGTCGCTCAATTTAACTGGAGATTTTACTCGTGTAATTTCAAAGGAGGGAAATGATGTCAACTAAGCTTACAATTAAATTTTGGTTAAAAACACGAGAAGCAAGTCCTTTGATGTTTTTTTTTCGGGGAGCTCAGTTTTAATCTTTTAATCTTCTTTTTTTGGATAGTTGCACAGAATTACTTATACATCCTAGACTGAGACCAAAACTTATACATACCAATACATATACATAGTAAAAATTCTACTTACGTTGCCATTTTTCGGTTCGGCTTTAAAGCTGGCAGGTGGACACAAGAAAACCGCTCTTTGCCAAAATGGTTTTGGAGGCTACAGGGGAGAGGTCTTATGCAAACACCTGACTTTGAAGACTAAATGCTACAACCATCATAAGCAAAAGATTAGAAATTGTTACTGAAAGTAGGTCCAATCCCGCTAAGTTGGTCTATAAATTAGCAGATTTTTTCTATCACCCGAACTCAATAAAGTTTGATCTCATCAATCATAAATAAAAATTTCAAAATTTGAAAATTTGTCACCTAAATTTGAGGAGTCCTTTCTTGAGCTTTCTAGTTAAAAAATTTAGCACAATTTAACTCTCTAGGCGCTCCTCTCTGGTGAGAAAAAGCCTCCGAAGTATATTCAATTTTTAACAATTCCTATAGCTTATGCCAAGTAGAATAGAGTTAAAAACTTAGTCAGATGGCGGGACAGCTCTGTCAAGTTAGAGGTCGGAAAAATTGAGTTTTCGGCGATTTTTTTCATAAAACTACAATTTCAGACTCATTTTTATGCTAGGCCTAAATTGTATTAAATCAAATCGGGCATAAAATAGATATATTTGGGTGTATTTGAGGTCAGAGCATCGATTTAGGCCATTGACATCAAAATTCCAGACCAAAAATTTTTTGGTCAATTTTGCCCCATGTTATAACATGGGGCAAATTTGTCGACATGCCCTCATACAATTAACGATTTTTCATGCATACAAACTTAAACCAAGAATATTTTTGCTAGACACCTGCCTAAGGCTTATGGTGAAAAGCTTACAAAAGGAAATGGAGCAGTATTGTCTTCCTGAAGAGTAGGAAGTTTTTTTGCATCAAAATTTTACATCTGCTAAATCGCCCTATGCTATAATAACATAGGGCATATTTCTGGTTCTCGTCATGTTTAGGTCTATATCTCATCTGGCCCACCCCTTATTGGCAAGTT